>CM068833.1:52962585-53262585 GCA_028554795.2 Sinohyriopsis cumingii | reverse complement strand
CTGCGATTTCTTTGAAATTGAGAAATGGTGCATATTTTGCGATTCATATAGGATTAAGTTTAATTTACTGGACATTAACAAAAACTAAATAAACAAAATAATATAGCATCATGAAATCGTGTAAATAGATGTATTAAATAAGTCAATAATGTCTCAGAAACAAGTTATTTGTACAAATGAACAAGAATATATACTCGGCTTTTGTGTAACTATTTATGATCAAGATATACTTCCATTGTTATTTTCTGGCGACTTAGGCATTATCTTGGCAGGCATGTCAGTACTAAGATAAACATAAATTAACGGTTCGAAAACGAAAATAGGTATTATAGGTATTCAGTGACACCAAAGGTAAATACACACATCATTTATATGATGTTATAAAACAAAAGGCCAGAGTTATACATAAAATCATTTACTGTTACGCATATTGTATGCAAAAGGTTAATTTTAGATGCATTATTTTCTTGAATTATCTTGAAGCGAGGTTATTATACAGATTGTCAACAGTCCACGAAAATAGATGACATATCGGGGGAGAAATCCACTGGTTTTTTACGGTTGTTTTTCCTTTTTACAAGCTGTTGTAGGTAAGACTCAAAGACTCAAATTATCTGGCATGTTCACCACAAAAAAGTAGCAGTTCTACCCGGAAAAAGTGCCGTTGCTATAAACAAATTCACCAAACAGTAAAGACAATTCATTAACCATATAGCAACTTGCGAGGCTATGAATAATTGACTTAACCTTGTTTTTAATGCTACAAACGTTTACTACATGGATTAGGTCTACCTATATATATATATATATATATATATATATATATATATATATATATATATATATATATATATATATAATATATATATATATATATATATATATATTCTTTTCTTCGCCAGTCTGGATAGTACAAGTTGTAGAAATGAAACTGATGCAACTACTTCTACACGTCCTCCCGTCCTTAATCCTTTTAATGATTTTCCTCTCTTCTCCAGCAGCAGGTAGGGTAAAAAGACCGCTTTTTAGAAGAAAATAACCTTTCCTACGACGATGACACCCAAGCGTCACCGACCGAGACTTTTCTAATTGGGTTATTTTATCTTTGACGCCTGTGTTTTCGTGTTTGTTTACCTACCCGGACACTCACTGTTGGTCGTCCCCTCCCTGCTTCTGTTTCTCTCAATCAATAGTTTTTATCGAGACCTATTACGATATCACGACCGAGAATCATGTAAATTTATCATGATAAGTCCGTGTGGGGTAGCTTGCACTTTCGAAAAGAAGTTTCTGAATTTAGTCATATCCACGTTCCCTGAACACCAAGTCTGATGAATGTTTCGCAGGGTATGTGTAACAATTCCATTAAACAGAAATAAAAGATTGCATTTATATCTGACCACTATATTCATTTGTGTGTATCGTTGAGCAAAATAAATCACGTCAGTATTTTTGTGCCTGAACTCGAGAAATTATTCGAGATGGATTTGATTGTCCAGCATCACATTATCATATACTTCGAGATTATTAATAAGTCCATAGAGGTCATCTACAGTTGGGGCTTCATCAACATCGGTTATAAAATCAATAACGTCATTACCGTCTTCATCCGGCGATTTCGCTTCTTCATTACAATCTTTAAGCTCATTGTAGCATCGTTGATCATCTACGGATGGTGCCACTAAATACAACTTATCCCACTTGAGCCATCTCATTATCAGATTAAGCAATAATTGCGTCTTACCAGACCCAGGTGAACCTATGATCATTGCTCTGATAGAAATTGGTAGCGCTGCATGATGCTTGACTGGTACTTGCTTTCATGTCGCTGAGAAGTCAATTATCCATATTATAGAAATATGAAAAATAATATTAATTTATACTGTGTTCAATGTAGAACACCCACCCCACCAGTGGATTAACAACAATAATAACAGAAAATAAAAAGCGTGCACTTACAGACAAGTGTATAAAATGTGAACAAGTAAATACAAATTTATCTCTAATAAAACAGGTGGAGATATCACTTCTTCAGTGGGGAAATTCCAATGGTTCCATGGGCTAAATACCCAGGAGAAAAACATCTTCCTGGATATAATTATTGTGGTCGTGGAACCCGACTTGATATCCGACTTGACGAACGAGACAAACCAAGACCTGGAGAGTATCCAGTAAATGCGATTGATCGAGCATGTCACGTTCTTGAAGTTGCGTATGAAAATAAAGATTTACCAAATCGACATTTTGCAGATGTGAAGTTGATTCACTCGTTAAATTCCATAAAATGAAATCTGTCGCAGAAAAAATTGCTAGCTTCCTAGTAAAATCGGCTGTGAAATGTAAACTAGTGCTAGGGGCTGGTAATTAGTCGGCCGATTAGTATGATAATAATCGAATCGATTTATTATATCCCAAGAGGATATTGGAAATGTAGAACAGTAATTAGTAAACTTGTTGATGCAGAAAATGTCGCACGTTCTGTTGCTGCAAATTGGTTAGCACGACAAGCAATATGGCAAATTTATCTACCACCACCTAAAATGTTCAGTACGCACATTTTAATGTCAACACTCCCAATGAGGTTTATCAGGCAGATATCCTGTTTTCTCCAGAAGGTACTATTAAAATTTGTAAACGTCAATCGCGCACATATAAATACGCGTTGACTGTCGTTGACGTTGCAGGTCGATATAAAGAAGCAGAACCATTATTAACTAAAACAGCAACTGAAGTTGCATCTGCGTTTGAACTAATTTATCAACGTGGCGATCTACGATGGCCACAATTGCTACAGGTTGATCCAGGCAAAGAATTTCTTGGTGCAGTATAATCTCTGATGAAACAACATAACGTCACAATCAGACGAGGACATACCGCAATTCATCGTGATTATGCATTAGTTGATCGATTTAATCGAACACTTTCTGAGCGTTTGTTTAGATATCAATACGCGCAGGAAATAAACCTTAACAAAGTGCAGGCGGACAAGAGATCTCATGAATGGATTGCAAGACTTCCGAGTGTGATGGCTGCATTAAATAATGAAATTACTCGCGGAATGTTTATGAAACCCATCAATGCAATCACAATAAAACCCCACACGAACCAATACAACGACTCTTTCTCAAAACAGCCAGTACTAGGTAATGTGACTGTAAGATATTTATATGAACTTGGTCAACTTGAAGGAGATAAAAAAGAGCGAATGATCCTAACTGGATTGTGACCAGGCATACAATTGTCAGCATGGTCCTCATACAATTTCCAGCATGGTAAGATCCACGGGTAGACCTGTAATTTAGAAACTAGATTTAACTGCTCCTCGACGTGGATTTGTACGTGAACAATTACAAGTAATTCCTGAGGAGACATACTTACCACCGCCTTCACTTTTGTGCAAGCAATTCACCAGCGTCCCGAAGTCAGTTACATTCAAGACAGGTCAGCATCACATTTTCGCGTGTGTGACCAAGACTACTATTAAGTCTATCCACGGTGAATTGTCTTGGATTACTATTTGAATACTGCCACAACATAACTGTGTTACAACTCGCACAATGATTATTCTGTCGTTGTTTTAGTGTCATGATAAATTCAGCATTGAGGTCAAAGTCGCGTTTATTTTTGTCACGTTGCTTATAACTAGATATTTTTTCTTTAGTATATCATCGCCAATACCTTTGCTGTCTCCAGTAGTTACTGTGAAGTCTATGATAACCATCCGCAGTTGAGATATTCTTCTGACTCGAGACACTGCGAGAAAAACTAAATTGGACCATTCAATACGATCATCGACAATCCAAATATTTGTATCGGAAATAGTTGTGACGAATGAATCGTTACAGCATATCCTAGAGTCAATGGAGCTTTTTCCATCGTTAACGCGCTTTCAACAGCACTCACTGGAACTAAAACAATATCATTTTGTACAAGATTTTGTGTCTCTGACGATCCTGGAATTTTGATACCGATATTTTGCAGCAGTGTATTTTTTGGGTGATAACACAATGGTACAGCTAGATTTGAAAACGTTTCTTTATGTAACAGAAATAATTGTTGTTGAAGTTTCTCACAAACTATCTTTCTACTTGCAAATATCAGATCAGACGGACTATATATATATATATATATATATATATATATATATATATATATATATATATATATATATATATATATATATATATATATATATATATATATATATATATATATATATATATATAATGATTGAAGCAAAGAATATCTGTAAGATGATTGTTCACATGGACAGCGTGCGAAGAGGGTGTCTAGGATAAAGACCTTGTTTACGATGTGGTGTTGGGGTTAGAGGAGCTCTGTGTGCAATGTGGTTGAAAAAATACAGAGAGTTAAAACTATATTATGATAAAAAAAAAAGAACGCCGACAATAATGACAACGTGATCAGAATAAAAAACTCTGAAGACTATTTCGCCAGATTTTCAAAATAATTATTTAGACTAATAATATTAGCATATCAATGCAGCAAAATGAATCTGTGAAACATCCCATCACAAAAAATTATGAGGCATCTCGTGATGGTATCATAAGAAACTGTCGACTAAAAAAATAGTCTGTTTTGTCACTAATGGAAATTATCTCATATTTGGCGTTGGGAAAAAGTATAACTGTCATAAATTCGTGTATGAATGTTTTTTCCGACTAATCGAAAAAAGGCTTCTGATCAATCACATTAACAACCGAAAACTTGATAATACTTTGAGTAATTTGCGGGCCATTACAAAAAGTCAGAATTGTAAATTTGGAAGAACCAGTGATAATGATAATAGCGTAAAAGCTGTTATATCTGTAAATGTAGAGACAGGCGACGAAATATTTTGATATTTGCCCGGCTTCAGTGAAACGTGTCGCAGATAAAATAATAAGATCAACAGTTTCAAAGAAATGCCAACAGCGAATAATCTTTAAATACGCTGCCACTACTAAATATTGAGACAAAAAATACTTTTGATGTCTGCTGTAGCTGTCTTGTAAAAGTACTCTTTACCAAGGGAGACAACTCTGTCAGGTAAAATATAAAGCGATTAAAGATTTCTCTTGCTTTTATTTTATAATAGTATTCGCTTATCAATGAATTATATTTTGGTTAATTTTCCTAATCGGTGTTTTCAAAGAAATTATCTCACTTCTGAAGTATAAGGCTACTGTAAGACAGAGAAATTCAACGCCAATGAACAAATCAAGGGATATAACACTGTCATGTATTTGCAGATCCTCTATCTTATAAACAGTTTTTATTTACTAATCAATAATATTGTGTTTGGTTGTTATTTTAAAAAAACATTATCTTTATTTTTCTGAATCTGTCAGGTTTCTTGCTTCCTCTAATAATTCAAAGATAGGAAAAATACAGAGAAAAAGCCACGCCCGTTGTATGAGCTCTTTTAGATTTCCAAGCATTGGTAAGCTTCTTTAGTATATAACCCCTTTTGGGGCTCCGCCTGCTGATGCTAGAAATTCAACAAAAAATATGATGATAACTGAAAATTCATGTACACTTTCCCATCAAGGCACCACGTGGTGGATGCTATTTTGCACCCTCCCGGGGTTGATTTTGGAGTAGGTGTGTCAAACATTTTCAGTTATCAGCATAAATCTGCTGATTGTAGAGAAGGGCCTCCTGCTACAATGCCTTTTGCCAATCTAAGTAGTCACTTGGTTGCATGTATGTGCGTATATATATATATATATATATATATATATATATATATATATATATATATATATATATATATATATATATATATATATATATATATATATATATATATATAAACGCTGACGTGCTAGAATGTCTTTTGGCAATCTATGAGTTCATTGGGTTGTGTGTCTATGTGTAAATACCTGCTATTACAGTTGCAATTGAAACGCCAATTCATATCAATATTGCTATGACCTATGGCGCTGACAATGCGCCGATGACCGTTACTGTTCCAGCGAAAACCACAGATGCAGATTATGCAATTATATCAGTAACAACGACGCGTCTGTGGTACTTTTTGGTTTTACTGTATAATCGTCGATTTTGAGTTGGGAATGCCACGAACATACTTGCTCGTAACTGAAATGTCGAACGTCGATTAGGGAGTTCATTATATTTTAAGTAGGTAATAGTTTAGCGATTAATTTAAGATACCAATAGTACAACAATCCTGTCTTTTTCTTCGGGTTCCACCACCAATTTTTCATCGTTGTTCTGCTCCAACATCATTAACATAGATCCAGGGGATCCAGTTAGTGGATAAAGCCGTGAAATTGTGGCAGATATTGTAAATGTTGTAACGCCGAGTACTGAGAACTTGTATAGCCCGGTAACCTCAGCGCGAGTTTTAATGGATTTATTGAGTGGGGTCCATACTGCTGATCCAGACGCCACTGTGCATACCGTACTGTCAGTAACTGTTTTATGTCAGAGAGTTTAACATCAATAATCGCTGTATTTAAAAAAAAATCATGAATGGATTTATTTGTATTTCTTTGAAAATTTACAAAAGCGGCTACATGAGTAGAACGTTCAGATCTAAATGTGGTCATTTCATCATTGATTGACATTAACGATCGGAATGTTGCTATTGTCGATATATTTCTTCGTTGCAGCGTCATTGCTTGATTCTGGTTCTCCAAGACCAGTAAACGTATTATTAGCCATATTGAGAGAACCAATCATTGTATCACCGGCGGTTAATAAACGATCATTGATCTCAGTTCTAATTGTGTTGTTGTTGATGTCTACGTATCTATTTGATGTCACATCATCGTCTGATTTTGGTTCTCTCACATTAATAATTGTACTTTTACTCATGTTGAGATCGCCATACATAACATCTCCAATTCTTCTGATACGTCCGAAAATTTCTCTTACTCATGTTGAGATCGCCATACATAACATCTCCAATTCTTCTGATACGTCCGAAAATTTCTCCCATGAATGCTAAGACTGATTCCTCTGAGATTTTAACTTTACCGTTTTTGGTAAACACCACCAAGTTATATTCGGTCGCGCCTGGAACCCGTGGAATGATATATGTCAATGGGATATTGCTCTTCTTTAATCGTCTTTATTTATCCTGCAAAAACAACAACTTCATTTTGGTCCACATTTGCGAGACTCAAATGATGAGCGAGTTCATTCTTGACCTGGTCAAGGGTTGCATATTTGAATAAGTCACATTTGCCCTGGGTCTTACTCAGAGTAGATCTTCCGTAAATATCTACCATTGTATATTACACTACAACGTATTTAAAAGGACGAACCGTCTGGTGGTATACTCATGCACAACTTTATGAGGTGGTATTAGGGACCTTGACACAGCGTAGAGAACAGCGAGTACTTCACGGCCACATATTGGCAGATCAATTTTTCTCTGTGTTGGTAATGTTGAATACCAAATCGGAGTTTTTTGAAGTCCGCCGACATGTTTTAAAAATTCTCTATGTCGCACCGACCCATAAAAATCAGAATAAACAACTCCACGTGGATCAATCGCGTATGCAACCCAGTGAATGCCCGGACCAGAACTTTCATCGAACTTAATGATACCGGTTTTAGCACGGTTTAGTTGTTTTGGTAACTGATCACGCATAAAACACCTCTGAAGTTTTTTATATTTAATCACTTAGGAGCATCAGGTAAATCAAAATTGGACACAGGAAGAATCAGCGAAGTGTCCCGGGGAGTCTTAGACCTTTCCCCGTTGACTGACCGTCCCACGAATGGGCAGCTCCTGGCAGCCTTAGACCTTGCCCTCTTGATTTGTTTTGGAAGTCTTTATTCCGAGACATGTTGTTTTCTTTATTGCCATCCCAGCTGCTTTTGCAACAGCTGGGGATGCAGCGGATATTAACGCTGGTAGTACCGCAAGAAGTGAAAATATACCACCCGTCTTGACTGCGTCTCCGATGGTACCCGCAGACAGATCAAATCGTACTCCGGGTTTTGATTGTTCGGCGTCATTGAAGTGCTTGAGTTGACGTTCAGTCAGTCTTAGTTTTTTTGGGACCACCTGTGATCTGTTCCGATTTTAGCAATATTTTTTATTCCAGATTTTTTAGTGCTAATTGTATATTTTCAATCTGACCAGGCGTCAGAGTAATACTAAGATGATGATATGACACCTTCAAGCAACATTGATTTATCTTTGAGTATAACAGCGATTGCTCTGTAACCACCAGGAATAACCGGTGGACCAGGGTTTGTGGTGGTGATAGTCCTACAAGAGCTCGGAAGTGTATATCAACGACAGAATAAATGTAGATGTTCCAACGAAAAGTAATAGATCGGATACAGCGTTGAAAAATCCTTCTGAGATAATTGCAAACCAGAATCAACATTCTGATAACTGCCCCATAAATGTCATCAACCGATGATAAACAGGTTCTACATGATTGCGATCAAAACTCAGCAATACTTCTTCAGATGGTTCCTGATGCCCATTTATTCTCAGTGAAACCTCAGAAACTCAAAGAGAGTCAAACACCACTGAATTTCGTGTTTGTGAGTTTTCTCATGCGTTTTCCTGAAATGCGATGAATATATGTTGTGGCGTAGAAACACCCTACTGTGGTGATATATGCCATGTAAATAAACCAATAACATTACTTTGAATACTGCCTGTGGCCATTGTCAACCATGAAAACGTTGATTTACCGCCCTGACTCATAAAGAAAGTAACCATTGTTCTTCGTCGATCGATGGAATCATTACTGGCATCCACAACGAAAGTTGTGTTAATTTTACTTGACCTGCTGCTGCTGCGTTGGGAAGCCAGATTGCATCATTGTCGCTGTCTTTTCTAACTAGTTTAACTTTATGTTTGGCTCCGAAAATAACTTTCTGACATGTCTGCAAAATCCAAATAAATGTGATAGTGGAAGAACACATGAAAATTCTTCTTCATCATTTAACATTGATATATGCGTTGAGAATCCTAAATTGAATTCATGATTAACGCTAATGATCATTGACATTGTTTCTTCGCCGTCTTATTTCATACTGTCCATTGTCAGGAAAATCAGTGGTATCCTTTGCAAACATAATTGATGGACCAGCTGATCTCGAGTAATTATCGCTGTATCTTGCTAGACCTAATATCGTCGTGGCAATGTCGACGTCGTTCAGAATTGATACAATATTTCTTCCGTCAATCATATATGTGGCGCTTTTAAATAACGCCATGATACCATTGTTAACAAAACCAGGTCGATCTAAAATTCCGTATGCTGCACCATTTTCTTGCAAAAGTCTGCCTTCTACTTCAATAAATGCCTCAGCGGGTAAGAAATATCTGCTTGTATCCTGAATTTGCAGCTCAATTCGTGATTTGGTTGTCGTGCATCGTAAGAATAGTACTGATAATCACGTACAGATTCTTCATTGACAACTGGTGCATCCATGTCAAATGCTGGACCAGATACACGTTTGAACATTTTTTTATATTTGTTATCGTCTAACACGAAGAACAGTTCCCGCTTTTAGACTAGCAGTTATATTAGTTTTTTTAATCTGACAAGGGTACACCAGTTAACTCTGCTAGGTTTCGATTCACAGCCTGATTTATTATTTTACTAACAATTGCAGGCATAATTTCAGTGCTGAGGAATTTTACTGGCTATCTGCGTATTAATGATGCTAGTCTGTCGGTGAGTGCCATGAATGCTTAATTAACATCATCACCAATAGTACCAATAACTTTATCACGAACAACATCAATAGTTTTCATCCCCCCTTGTTTTGCAATTGGTATAGCTTTTGAGGCTATCCTTCTAAATAGACCCTGATCAACATCACCGAGTCCATCCCCGTAGATCACGCTATACGTAGGTGATCTCGAATTGAATACCGTGACCATTACAGGTCCAGATTGAGCATTATGTATGATCATCTTATTTTCTTGTTACTGATCTAATTGCATATCCTCGATCAATGCGTTGATAATCATCAGTAATTAAATCAATGAGGGGAAATAAACATTAATGTCCATGCTAGCGCCTGTGAATAATCTCTGACAAATAGCAGACGATGGTTGTCTCCTTTGTCGAGATCACTGCTTTCTTTGTGATGTAACTGGCGTTCCAACACTTATTTTCATTTCATAAACTTCAACAATAAAATTATCATAATCTTTTTTTATACATTTTAGTTTTTTGTGGAATATCCTTGTGCTCACGTAATGCCACAGAAACCCACTCGTTTTCTGGAGTGTTATAAAAATCTGGCTTTAGAAACTGATGTCACAGCCCATATAACTTCTATATAGCGTTGCTGAGTAAAATAACTAATTTTTAATTATGGTTTAGATAGATCCTCGACAATATTATTAACGTAACGAGTCTCAGCACGTGTTTTGTCGGCAGACTCGACAGCTTCTATAATTTGTTTTGGTAATGTTCCGATAACCTACTGTGATGCAATTCTAGCCTCAGCGATCTTTTTTGGTTCAACAAATTATTTAAATTGGTTTAAATAACTGTTTTGTACTTTCTGCAAATTCCACCTGAGACACCTGACGCGCTTGTAGCTGTTGTTTGACAGAATCACGGACGGGAAGATATTTCTTAATTGACTTTAGTCGTTCTCGAGCTAGTTTAGCTGTGTGAGATTTCATTATTGATATAATAATGATTTAACACCTTGTATATATTCTAATGGCGTTGCTACTTCCTGAATACTATTCTTCTGTCTTGTTGGGGGAATTACATTTTTCCAAAATTCCACCAGCAGAACTACGACTGCTATGATGCTACTATTACTTTTGTTTATACATTATTGACTGATCCATTCATTGTATTCACTCTAATTATTGATATATGTCTGTGTGTGTCTGTTAACGTCGGTCATACTAATGCTGTCGACTTGTAACTTTACTTACAGGGGTGGTGGTTCTGGTGACTATGATAACAATGTTGATTGCGACAACGACTTAAATAATACAGTTATTACAATTAATTTGTTCCCGTCTTGCTTTATATATCGAGTTTAACATCTACTATATGATTAAGCTTTGAAATCTGTATAACGGTATTGCTAGATACCAAGATCGGTTAAATATTGTAATTACATGAAAAATATTTCTGGATCTAAATAAGACGTTTTATAAATCCGGCTCGAGTATAAAGGCATAACACATGCGACTGTGTGACATGGCCTATTGATTATCCATCCAAGTGTGCACCGAAAACATACGCTCGTAAATATTTTATCTGGTTTACCTACCGACATTTCGGTTACATTGGTAACTTACTTGTACAAATCAGTTGTGTAGCGCCGTTATAAATGTCTTAAAAATGGAACTAAATGGATATCTGGACGAAATGTCAGGATATCAAAGAGGCAAACGTGTATTTTATTAAGGAAATTAAGGTTTTACATAGATACATAGATACATACATACATACATACATACATGGTGTTGCACACTTGTTGATGATGGATAATCAATACGTAAAGTCGTAGTGTCAAATGCCTTTTGCCTCGGTTTGCAAATTTGTAAAAGTGCACAATTGGACTAAGTAATGTTTTCATGTGAGTTCAATATTTAAACAACAGGTCTTGCTGATATGATTTTATCTGCCTTCACTTGCTTGAACAACCCCCGAGAACATGTGATACCTATCGCATTTGAAATCAAATGAGCGATGCAGCAGTAATTGTTTGTAACAATAATAAGCCAGCCAGTTAAAACAAATTATTTGTAACCTCGCTCGTTACAATACGGTTGCAAAATTGTCTTTGATGTTTGGTTTTGTATGTTGATAGCAACATCACTTTATCCGGATAAGTCAGAAATGTACTAACTTGCAGGGGAGAAAATGTCAGATAATAATGTATTCAACAGATGCGTTTTGCAATTATCAGCCTGTGATATATTATTATAAAACCATATAAATGTTTGGTACAGCAATCAAAATGCATATTCACATTACCTTTGCTTACAACTGCTTGAAGTCCTATCAAGTCAGTGTAATGAAGGTAATTTCTAATAGCACGAGTTGAATCCAGTTCTATAAGAATACTGAAATTGTCAGGCTTAGGATTCTATTGTGGAGTTCTTACCATATTATGTGCTTTAGTAACATTTATAATATATTACTAATGGGTTTAGCTTCGATTAATTTTTTATACTTATGTAGATAATTTCAGTATGCTGGCTTCAATGTAATTTCAGTATTTAGGTACCATAATCGGAAATGTATAGTCATTCGAATGAGAAGATCATTGTAATGGAGTCACTGAAATAGACCGATTACATCACGACAAATACATCTGTTGAAATAACGTTATAGTTTCGCGGATAATTTTATATTTATTCACAATGCTTTAAACGTTTGTCATTTGTACACTTTAACCTTTATAGTTTATTCCTTTAATCAAGAAAGTATTTTCTTTCCTTTAAGCATAAAAGTATTTTACATTTTTCATTTTTTCCTCCACATTGACGATGATGATAAAAAGTCTATCCCAACAGGGACCTCAGGTGACCGAATGGTCTAAGGCGTTCACCTTTACAGATCACTGCCATCTCAACGTCGTCCGTGAAGATGTAGCTATAGATATCTACTTAATCCACGTTTTGAGCTCTTTATATTTCGTGGTACCGACATGAGTCAGTGGTGTCGGAATATCCACATAAATCGTCCGGGTGCGGGAGAATATCAATAGGATTAGCTTGGTTCGGTTTCCTTGGTATATCGATGGGAGAGTTTGTTTGCTGCAAAATGCATCGGCACTAATAATCTGTGTTGATTTTCCGCAGAACACCAACCCATTCCAAACCGAATTCTGTATATTTCGAGCAAACGATACCCAGGGTCACTCCAGTTAACGTGATGTATTGAATCGTATGCTCTGATGAATGTTTCTAAGGAAAAATTGTCCACATTACCATGAATTTAATGTGTATGCATGATGGGATTGTCTATGGTTGCTAAGAAGTAAACATATCGCTGGTAATGTAATAATTCAAAAGAAAAAGATACTATTGTTAGCTGTACTACTTAGAAAGAAAAGATTACTGATCTCTTTACCCATAGTTTTAAGAGTTATTTTCTACTAATTTTCAATTTAATATATTCCGGTGTTACGAAAATAAAATTTAAAATGCCGTTTTCAACGATAATGCTTAGATAATATGCAATATGAAACATCTTGTTCAAAATCATTTCTCTTGTAAACTTTAAGTATATTATTTTTTATAGAATTTTTAATAGAAAGCCCCCCCCCCCGCCCAACAACAACAAAAAAAGCAAACCAGGAAGATGCGTACTATGTTATTTAAATTTTTTAATGTACCCCACTGAACACTCATTAACATTTACATGTATGGGGAAAAACTTGCAATACATGCAATCAGCTGCGTACCATATTATTTTCTTTGAGACTTTCGGGAGCTTGCATTTTAAGGATATGAATATATTTTTCTTTTACATTAAAATAATTAAGTTTGTCAAATAATCTAATGGATATAATAGGTTACTTTTTGTCTTGAAATCAGAGCAAGAATACTTTTTTCAAGCTATATATGGGTTATATTTCTTTTTCAGAAAAATCTTTGCATTCCTTCCCACTCTCATCCTAATCCCGTCTCCCCCTAAAGAAAAGAATCGACAATATTAAATGCCTTGTCCTCTACTGAATAAAACCTAGCAAACGCGCAAACGTTGACATTTTCTTTAAATATCCTTTTCTTCCTTCACGGTTGTTTTATTGTGTCTATATTTATTTGTTTGGACAAAGTCATAATAGGTATGCCTATCACAACAAATGTCATTTGAGCTCTCTTGAAAAGGGAAATAATTGTTTGCAACCACAAAACTCACCCAGGTAACTTCAACTATTCATAACTTTGCGTTTTACAGTGAACACACTTATCTGGTGTGGTTGGTGTGTTTGGTCGGTATAGCACAATACAAAAACATTTATATTAACGGTGTTTAAAATTGCGGGAATTCCAAACGGGTGAATGGTCAATCATTACGCATGTGTTTGTATGAACACTGTATTTAATTGAAGACACGGTAAAATGTTCTGATTCAAAATGTTTTTCTTCATTGACTATTTAATTGAAATATAAATTTTAAAGGGTGTGTTTGTGAAAAACTAGAAACATGTATGATTGTAAATGGTCTAATTGTTGAAGAAAAACGTTATTGTTTGCAAACGGTAAAACAGCACCAACGAGCTAATGCTTCTTGTTATGTAAATGCTACTCCAAATCGATATAAAATTTATTTTTGTCAAGGTCCATTTCTGATGTAACGAAGGTCATTTCTCATTGTGCTGAACGAAGAACAGCTCATAGTAAATACCGCCAAAGATAAGCAAAACAGCAAAGACAAGTAAATATGTTAAAAATCTTTAAAATACAGCATCGTAAAAAGATGCTACTTTTTTTCCGCATAATATGTCAATCATTTGCTACACGTATGGAGCAACCCATCCGTACTCAAAATTTGGAACGTATGGTGTGCAATTATTTATATGATTATTTCATTCTTTTAACAGATTATTACCGAGAAATATAAGACATTATAAATTGTGTCTCTCAATATTTAACCATCATATAAAAATACATCTAAATTGAAACTTCGGGAATGCGATAAAAAAAAAGAATCAACTTGTATATTTTATAAGCAACAGTTAATTGGATTAAAAGTATCAGGTACCTATTACGTGTGGTATTAAACACTTGTTGATACGCATTAATCGAATAAGGGCATTTCCCTACACTATGCAACGCGAAAAGGCAATAAACGTATGTTAGTACAGGTTCCTACATTAACAGATATGTTAGGTAACGATATATTCATATTCGTCATGCTTAGCATATATTTTAATAATTTATTTGAAGTAATTTCCTTTGTTTTGACTTCACTATGTTGGGCGCAAATGACATTTTAAATTATAATTTATTTGTTTTTGTGCATTATGCATCAGTATTCAGTATTTCTCCATAATGTAAACACAAAATGTCTTTGCGCGTATTTGCCTATCTTTGCGTGTCTTTGGACGCCTTTGAGTTTCTTTGTGTAGCTTTGCGTGACTTTGCGCCTTTTAGTAGGGTCGGTTGTAAATTGGGTCAATATCCTTTATTCTATTGTCAAGTTTATCAATTTATTTTGAAGTTCTAACCATACTATCTGCTTAAGTGGTGTGGTTAAGAAATTTCTGACTGTTATGTTTCCGTAAATAATTAAATATACTTATGTAGATTATTTCCGTATAATAACTTGAATTTGTGGTGAACTTAAAGGAAAATACATAGCCATTCTAATGATGAGGTTCTGTCGCAGGAACTAGTAATACAGGTTTGCAATCTGCGGAGTAAGATCCTTTATATGGGACCAGGGTAACCACTAGCAAACTTACAAATGCATGATATCTAGTGAAACGTAAGGGTCAAAAGATGGAATTTAGGCTATAGTCTCTATCTCTCTCTCTATTACAAACGTTTGTTTACAAAATCGTTATATCCGACACTACACTGGTTCATCCAAACCACTAATTTGCCTATAGACTCTGCGATGTATATATATATCTCTAAATTAATATAACCAATCCACTATTTCTCTAATGAATAAGCAATGTGCATATCTGTCGAAAAAAATATTAAATTAAATGAATTCAAAGCATCCACTAATTTGGCTAATCAGTTGCATCCTACTATAGTCCCCAAAGAAATCTTTCGTATTTATTCTGTGATTTTTCATGAAGACCTTATCTTTAGTAAGATTTATATTTAATACAAATCAGAATCAAAAGAAAACAAACATAAAATCTGACTGCACGCAATTTCTAGTCTTTTGTTTGGAGTAACAAAGCTAGGATATGCGTTTTGATCTGTTCAGGAAATGCCACTTTGACTACAAATAAATAGTTAATTGTATCCCAATACAACCTTTCTGGGAACTGTATGGTAACTATGCTGACATTTCTGAGAATTCCATCGTAACTATCTGGAGCTTTTGATATGTTATGTACGAAAAAATATGTGTATATTTAATTTTCTAGGCATCTGTTATAATGGAACGATACAACACGTTATACAAAAGGCCTATATCCACTAATCACATCATGTATAAGAATACAGACTTGTATAAGTAGGTACTACTGCATCTAATGATTGATACGCCTTCGGTAAATACTAACGATTGATCTTTGCTAAGACACGGTTAAAGGCTTGAAACATTTCATAACAACTAATGTCGTTCAGTGCATAGGATTTATATACATACATACATACATACATATATATATATATATATATATATATATATATATATATATATATATATATATATATATATATATATATATATATATATATATCACGTTTGCTAGGTATCTGCTATAATGGAACGTCTAAACACGTAATGCAAAATGCCTATATCCACTGAGCATATCATCTATAAGAGTACAAGTTGGTGCGTTTATACCTAATGATAGATAGGGCTTCAGTAAATATTAATTATTGATCTTTGCTAAGACAATGTAAAAGGCTTGAAACATATATTATCAACTAACGGTGTTCAGTAAATAAGAGAAATAAGGAAGGAAAAGTAGATGAAAAGTTTATAAATTCCTAGTTTTCCTAGCATTTAAATTACATTTTTCCTGAATTGTCGAAATTCGCGCACAATTCATCCCAAAATTCCCCTTATCATAATTAATAAAACATGTAGTTTACAGACTCGGCATGCTCTATTATATCCCTGTACACTGCATGCAAATATTATCTTACAGGAAATGGCAGCAGCAAGGTTTGCATTACATGGCTTGGTTACTGGAGTTCATTTTTGCACATTTTCCTATATACGTAGAGTTTATGAAAGAGAGAAATATCTTGGATAGCAAGAGCTCGTCAATCCATTTTACAATAGGTAAGAATGATGTATATGTTGATCAAAATTTACGTCCTTGTAGCATATTAGACCTTAATAATTGAATACCATTTTGCCTCCTGTAAGAAACAGTGTGGTTATACTAGTCTCTTATATCCACGGGGTGGGAGGAATTACAAAACCCTCCCATCATAAAAGAAAATATTAAACATAATCTACGCATGCAAGGAACCTGCAATCATTAAACTTAAGTCTGTACAAAATTAACAAGAGAAATTCGTGGATTTCCAGCTGAGGAAAGTTAAAATCGGTTCTTTGTCAGGAGTGTATATTTGGGGAAGAGTCTATATATATATATATATATATATATATATATATATATATATATATATATATATATATATATATATACAAGAGCAATAAAACTTAAAAGCTATTAATACCCCACTCTGAAAGTAATATAAATAACAAAGTTATCATTTCATCGCCCACCTACAGCTAACTCTTGCGATTTAATTAAAACGACTTGCATGGGAAGCGAGATAACTAAAACAATGATGACTATAGATACTTTATGCATGGAAAGCAGCTACATTATTGGTTGAATAAGTGGCTGAGAATTGACTGAAAACGTAGCTGTAGGATTACTGCCTAACTACTGTAACTATGCACATGTCTCAAATCATGACTGAACCAATAACTATAACCACAACATGACCAGTATTTGTAACAATATCTGAACCAATACCTGTAATCATAATTGAATCAATACGTGTAACCATAACTGAACCAATACCAGTAGCCATAACTGAGCTAATACATGTAATTATACACCATGGCAGTGCGCCAAAACAGTAATGTACCTACCAAATTACAGGCGAAGAACAAAATAGTTAAAAGTATACATTGTGAGAAAAACGTATTGAGGACAAAATTTAGCATACACAAGAGAAGAAATGCCGTAAAAGTGGCCATCATTATAATTCTGAGACCTCTTGCAAACGCAAGACCAGGTTTTCTTAATGTTTTCCTTTGATCACTTTACTCAGCTTCTAATTAATTCTCAGACATAAAAAGGACATTATTTCTCTTGTTATGAAACAATGAGTAATATTGCTTTGTAATTGTTATTCTTCAATCTAATCTTTTAAACTGAGTATCACACAATTTCTTTTGTTTTTTTTTAACCCAAGCCCTTTAAAGTGTTTTTCCAGTTAGCTTTGGTTTATATATATATATATATATATATATATATATATATATATATATATATATATATATATATATATATATATATATATATATATATTGGGTAACGCTAGTAAGGTCCCTTGGCAAAGGACATAACTCAGCAATCTTTTATTTTATGTTACGGTATACTAATTGTACAAGTCAGCTTTAAACCTTTTTGTACGTACGCCGTGTTACTTGTATCTTGTAAGACGTATAGCTTGTTCACTGAAAAATAAAATGAATTTGGCCTAGTTTCCATTCAATGAAATATTTGTACGAGTAGTTTATCAAAGATAAAGCGTATATATTAAATATATATTTGATTTATTCCGCACACAAACTGCATGTGGTATTTTACAGCGTGTAATGGAATTGATACTGACTGCAGTATTTTTTTTAGTGTAAGGGACTAAACTCTTCATATCTGTCATGTTCACCAAAACACCAGTTTCTTTAAAAAGGTCGTTCATGTTAATTAAGATTTATTTTGTATTTAATACATTAAATGTACACACGCCAAAACGAGATTAAACTTAAAATTGTTTTTAAAAATGTAAATGCAAACAGGGTTTCGTGCCATGAGCTTCAACGCTAGTTATTAAAGTAAATCAGTTCAAAACGGGAACCTTGAAGGAACAAGACATAACAATAAATCATTATTATAGTTCCTTCAGCTCAGCATGGCGAATGATATCCGAGTCTGTGGCTATGCGATTTTTCAAGTGAACGTCTCAAAATGTAACTAACATTACTAAGTTCGTTGCCCTCACAAATGATTTCAGCACTTTTTTATCGACATACAGCGCAACGGCTCACAACACACATGCTGAAACTGAGTAGTCTTTTTACATGTGATTCGCCAAGTTGGCCCAAGATTTGTCCAAGATTTAATTTTTGATCAGGGCAGACTGATTATGAGAGCATAGGGTAAACAAACATCGTGTGCATCATCCACCTTTCTTTAATGTGCATGTAAATTTCACTATTGCTTTTTTAAATTAAAAAATTGACAAAAATGAACCTTATCAACCTTTGAATATAAATACGTGCACAATAACTAGTTTGGGAAAATACTACTACTACTACTACTACTAACAATAATAATTTCCTGTTGATTTATTTCACTCGTAATAAAGATTATCTCAAACACGGTTTTAAATGATTGTTGAATAACCTGACTTCCTTGTGTTTTTGTGACTTTTCAAAGGATAAATACATACAAAACAGATGTGAACTTACTCTGTATGCAAAACAGATGTGAACTTACTCTGTATGCAAAACAGATGTGAACTTATCCAGTATAGATAACAGGTGTAAAAGTATTCTTTACACGATATATATATATATATATATATATATATATATATATATATATACGACAATGGAAAAATTAGCGGAGAAACAGATGAAAAATGGATTACACGCACGCTTTCTTGAAAATTGTCTGGAAGACAATATTGTGCCAAAGGGATTGAGTTTGAAATTAAAAGTTCAAATTGGGAATGATACAGCATCAAAGAAATTTCAAGAATCTATTGACTCCCTATTGGAAAAGGTATCTTTGGAAATATGTGAGAGACTAAAAGAAGAACATCAGAGTAGAGTGATCAAGATAGGCAAGGAACTAGAAGAACATAGAGATGAACTAAAAACTTTGATAAAATGAAACACTGGCATTTTTTTATGAAGAACTTTAAAAAAAATCTGAATCCATAAAAGACGAAATATTATCAAGTCAACTTAAAAAGTTACATAATTTACAGAGAGAAAACAATTTTCCTGGACAAAGAGAAACATCAGCATCGAAAATAACTAGAGGAAAATCAAAAAGAGATAATCAACAACCAAATACATCAACAGATGAAACTGACTTCATCAATGTAAAAAAGAAACGTGCAGTAACTAAAAATTACACACGGAATAACCAACGACCAAGACATGAAAAGGAAATGGAACAAGCATCACCAAGAGCAAGAATTACCTATCAACCAAATAACATTGAAAAAATAATAGATCCATTCAAAACAATTCAAGAAAAGATCAAGCAAAAATCTTAAAAACCCCAGGCACACAAAAGGCGAGCTATGCAGATGCAGTAAAAAAATGGGGCGAAGAAAACTACACAAGAATCCAACAGAACTGTTATAGCAACAATACAAAGTCTAATGGAAACCCTCAAGGATCTGTTGAAAACAACACAGACAGCAGAAAGAATAGGAGATTCATTAGAATAAACAAGAACAGATGGAGGAAAGAAAAGAAAAGAAAAAAGGAAATCGAAAGAGGAAAAGAAAATAAACTGTGTTAAACCTATCTAAACAAATTCTAACTAATAGTGATTACATTCTTCTAGGTAATGGATTATCATATTGTCCGAGAACCAAAGTACATGAAAAAATTAATTTAGCAGAAGCATTTTTCAAATAAGCAAGATCGTTAAAATTAAAAGAATTTTTCTCACAATCATGTACATCTTCACAATATGAAAATAGTTTTCATCTACAAAATAAGCCCTTTTACAATAGAAAAGAATCAACATTTACACCTTCTAGTGGACGAGATATTTATCTCGAATTTTACATTGAAGCAACTAAACAAGAAATTTTAAATAGCAGTCCTAAACGAAAACATTTTACAAACATATCTCAAGAAGAACTAAATTCTTTACGTAGCATATCGCAAGATGAAAGTATTATTATTAAAAAAGCGGATAAGTCTAGCACCATAGTAATAATGAATAAGGAGGATTATATTAAAGAAGTAGAAATACAATTAAATGATGAAGAATATTACACAAAACTTTCCTATAACCCTTCTGAAGAAATGAAAGAAAAAATAAGCCAATGTATTAATCAAATCTCTGTACACAGCCGTTCCATATATGATGAACTAGATATCTTCCCAAATAAAATACGCACACCTCAGTTTTATATTTTACCAAAAATACATAAAACGGATGATAAGTCACTACCTTTAGGATATCCAGGTAGACCCATTATTTATACATACAACTCAATTACAAATAAAATATCGCAATATATTGATCACATTTTACAACCACTGATGAAATCACTACCTTCATATGTCAAAGATACTTTTGATTTCCTTACCAAATTGAAATCTTTACCGAAACTAACTGAAAATTCATTCCTTATTACACTTGATGTGGTTTCACTCTACACGAATATACCACACAATGATGGTATCGAAGCATGTAAATATTATCTTGAAAAAAACGAATATACATATAAACTACCAAAAGAACATATTTGTGATTTGATAAAACTTGTGCTCGAAAATAACTTTTTTCAATTTGGTAATACAAACTATCTCCAAAAATGGGAACATCAATGGGTAGTCCTACGGCACCTGCTTATGCATCTTTATTTATGGGAAAATTAGAAAATGATTTTCTAAATAAATGTCTCTTAAAACCGGACGTATGGTTAAGGTTTTTAGACGATATTTTATGATTTGGAAGTATTCATTAGAAGACCTTTATTACTTTATAGACAATTTAAACAAATTACATCCAACAATAAAATTTACATTCAATGTCTCTAAAACTAAAGTTTCATTTTTGGACTTAGATGTCGAGAAAAATGAAAATAATGACATTACTACCATGGTTCATGTTAAAGAAAACAAGAATATTCATCAATATGTTGAATATTCTTCATGCCATCCTAAATCATGTAAAAATGGGATACCATATAGTCAAGCAAAAAGATACAGAAGAATTATTTCGGATGACGCTGTTTTTAAATCATCTTTGACAGAGTTAGGTCAGCATTTTTTAAATAGAAATTACCCTATTGACATCATTAATACTGCTTTCCAAAAAGTATCTTCTCTTACACAGCTTGAATCTTTACAATAGAAAATCAAAAGTAGAAATGAAGATATAATTCCTTTTGTTATTGAAAATAATCCAAGTTTGCCTAATATAGGTAAGATTATCAATCAATATTGGGATTTATTAAACTTATCATGTAAAGGAAGTGTTAAATCCTACACTAAAGCAAACCCACACTTGCTTATATAAGGACTAAAAATCTGAAAGATTTTCTAACTAATTCCAGATTAGAAAAACCATCATAGAAAATAGGATCATCAACTAAATGTAATAGACCTAGATGTTCACACTGTTCATTTATTAATGAAAATACCTCTTTCAAAAGTAATAATATGAAAGAAACTTTTAATATGCGTTGTGATATTAACTGTGCAACATCAAATGTTATTTATTTGATAACATGCAAAAAATGTGGCATCCAATATGTTGGACAAACCAGTCAACAATTATCCAAACGTATGAACCAACATAGATCAGATATAACAAATTATATCGATCAATCATTTTCGTCTCATGTTGCCGCACATTTTAACAAAATTTCCCATACATTGCAAGATTTCTCCTTCCAACCTATTGTTAAAGCTGATTCTGAAACGGAACGTCTGCCAAAGGAAACCTATTGGATTCACCGTCTCAATACGGTATATCCAAAAGGTCTAAATTTAAAAACACTATATGACATTCATTAATTTTTATTTTGTCCTGAATTATGTCCCCTGTTTACAATTAGATAAGAATATTTTCATATTATTTTATTTTTCAGAAAAACTTACTTGGTAAAGGTATAATCTAATATCATAGAAATTAGTTCACTACTTTTATAAAATTGAAAGTGAATAAAAATTAATTCTTAATTTAGTTTGATTAATTATTTATAAAATACTTGATAGTAAGCGTTATGCACACCATATTTTTTATTATATAAATTGAGTTCTGACAACCCATATAACATGTCAAGATTATACCAAGATATATTTTTATATATATTTTTTATTTTATTTTTTTTATTATTATTTGTTTTAATTTTATATTTTTTATATGTTTATTTTCTATATCTCTGACAAGTGTGCATTACGCATAATACAAATATTGCTAAAACTGTTTATCTCTATTTAGTAATCAAATATATATATATATATATATATATATATATATATATATATATATATATATATATGACATTATCACTTAAATGAGTGTAGAAAAGGAATTAGTGAGACTATGACGTTCGTTCTCGTCTTCTGAAGAACCCTGACAAAGTCCCACTCTCACGTAGATGAAGGCTGAAGCACGCCATCAAAAGGTTGATCCACGATGCAAAACTTGTTCGAACATCGCTTTCACACCCAACTATCAGTAACATGTTATACAACCAGTATTTCAGGGTCAAACTTCCCAGTATTAATATAATAATACCGGACATTGTAATACACTGTCATTATGGTACTAATGCCACAGTGTATATTATGTATTCCTTCACAAAGAAAGACCTAGTTTACACATGTAAAATTGTTCTCCATTAGTAACGATTTCATAAGACCGTGCTTACGATGAAAGAAAACATCATATCACATCTTATCTCTACTAGACCTAACTGTAACCACTAAGCGTGATCGCTGTACAATAGAACTATTTGCGATACTTCAATCACACTACAGGGTCGAGGGTGTAGAATCGGACCACTACGCATTTCCTGCATGTTTTAAAAGTGACTAATGGAGACAGCTCATTTAGTTTAAGATGAAGGTATTGACATTTCGATCTTGGACATTTTAAGACATTTTTAAAAACAAATTGACTTTGTGTTCTAAACATTTTACCATTTTTACCACTATCTTTGCTTTGTGTTCCTACCATGGGATGCCTAAATTTACACGACACTGCATCGCCAAGCTTGTGCTGATGTGCTGTTAAAACCTATATGTACATATACATACTTCCAACGAAAACATGTGCTTGTGGAATAATATAAGTTTTGCCTATCGACAGATCGGTTACACCTATAGCTTTCCATGGTTTGGTGGTTCTTACCGGGGCTTCCACGGGGTTCATCTTCAACTAATTATACTTGCCACCATGCATCCTATCGTGTGCATAAAAATGGCGTGAAACCCAAAACATACATACATCGAACAAAAATCATTGATTTCTACTGACCTCAAGATTGTGCGTGAACCGGAGTAGACTGGATATCAGAAATGATTTTTAATACACGACTGCATATCAATAACGTTTTTCAATACATGAACCATGTTATTCATATTTATATATTTAAAAATGTTATTTCTGTGCCGTCTCCATCAACTATGCATATTAGAGAAGCAAAGTTTAATATTATTGGAAGTAAAACCTGAATGGTCAATATGAGTAACTGGATTACAGCATATATGGTTGCGAGGTTTCAAGAATATCAAATTCCAAAACATTAGCAAATGATTAACATTTTAAAAATTATAAGAAATGAACTGATCATTCTCATTATCTGTATCAATAATACTCGAATGTTAAAAATGATAATAAAAAGATTAAAAGAAATAGCATAGAACTGAACATATTATAAATGTAGCATAAGTTGAACTAGCACTGAGGAAGACTGTCCACGTTCAACTTCAAATCCAAGCCTTGTTTGTGGTCCTTCCTATGATTCATACTCAAATGTTCGACTCAGGCACATAATGTACTGATGTCCCCTCAATTAATTCCTAGTAATTCGACCTTTCGTGCCATATACGTGTCTTCTGCACTATCAGTTAATTTCAGTTTCAGTTGAACTAGGTCAAGGTATTATTGTTTGGTTAATCGTAATTTTTGTTTTCCTCTTTGGGAATAATAAAAATCATTCCGAGAAGGATTATAGTGCTTCAGTATGTAATATACATTATTCATAATACCAAAAGTGTTCAAGAACAATATGTGAATTATCTTTTCTAGATTCTAAATTCTGAACAATGTTGATACGTAGGAGTTGGAAGCATTTATACAGATTCTGTCCCACGTTATCTGTAAAGACTGTCCGCAGATTATTATTTAAGAAAAATGAATTTAATACAGATATTTATGTTAATAGATTAATAGATGATAGAGAAATCCCTCTTTTCATTTGCACTGTTAAATAGCCAGAGAGCGCGTCAGTGCGAGGGATTATGTAAAAATTGTAATCTTCAAGAAAGGGGTTTAATCTGTTAAAACGGACACTTCTGTACAAGTCAGAATTTCGATTCTAACATGAAAACTAAATCACATTTGACCTTTTACACGTATTGCACACTGTTTGTTTATTATAACTGTGTACGACCGTCTCGTTCAAGAATTGGCTGAGCGCACGCGAGAAGTCTCATTGAACGTTACTATTGGTAACAAGGACTTCCAAAAAGAATATTATTGGTAACAAGAACTTCTAAAAGAAGTATGTAATTCACAAGATAAATGTCTCTTTTCTCCATGCATTGTAAAGGAAAACGAAATGTTGTCAGCTTGATGAACGGTAGTAATCTTAGTCCCATTACCATCAGTAAGTCACTGCGATCGTCATATTAGAGTAAGTGCCTTTTGTAAGAATATATGCGCGCGTATTGATGTCAGATCATTGGTCCACTGAATCCAACACATGTTACCAATTTCCTGAAAATTGTTGTAGTTAATACTAAATTTCAACACTTACTTTGTGGTGGCCGGCTGCTGTTGGTGTAATGCACAAAAGAGCATTTAAACAGATCTATACATGAATATGCATTTTACTTAAAATGGTAGACAGATTAAGCCTTTCGATCTTTGCACGTTTTCCTGACGAGTCTTTCATCATAGTCAGTCAACTTATACAATACAATTGATGCCACCGTTCTTTGTTTTTGTTTTTATTTCCCTCATGTTTTGGAGCATCCATTACTGCAAATGATGTTCTGTTCACTAAGATGAAGCCGGCAAGACAGATAAAACCGAAGTAGTGTTAAATATTATAAAGGAAATATCACGTTTTATGGGCAATATCATGCATTTTTGTGTGGGTCTGACTTTTATTTGTAGTAATATTGCTTTATTCTGGCTAACTTCTATTGTAATATTCAGACGCAGATAAGGATCTGAAATGAATTCAGACGACTCAAGTAGTTATTTGGTCTCACCCAGTCGTAAAGTCCCAAAATTATCTAATATTTAGATTATTTAATGTTGCTACATATTTGGAAATTATGTTTTAAATGTTACAACAGAACTTTCTAATTGGTCAGAGTAGCTGCGAGAAAGATTTTTTGAGGAAAGTGAAGATCTCACTAATGTAATGTATTTTATCAGCAAATCATTGTGTACATCTATTGTCAGCCATTGGTTACTGTTATGCAATTAGGTTTTATCTACAAAGAAACCCACTAGAATGAAATATGCATTAGCATTCAGTTTGATAGCAAAATCGACCTCGTCACTCATTATTTGAAACAGCTTTTGAGACTGAACCATAGGAACGACAAAATTTTATACAAAATTGAGAGCATTCATATGTTTGAAAGGATTTGTTTATAATTATGCTATCTCCTCTGGACTTAATAACCACGGACATGCTAAAATATGGCATTACTGTTCTTACAGCGTCAACGATAAAACTCTTTAAAGATATGGGCTATTGGTTAACATTTCTCCCTTATACAAAACGAGCTCGAAGAGGGACCCATATGACTTTCTTGTCATGAGTGACAAGATGAGTGAACAAACTATTCATAGTTGTGATACATGCCGGATATAACAACTACCTGGAACTGAACTGCAGTAATCCAAAAAACAAACTTGTTCTTCGGAAAGGACGAAAAACTACTAATTGTATATAATTTTTTCAAACCCTTTGATAAATATGTAAAAGGGTTGAACATATCCTGATATTCAGACTTTCAACATTTCAAAAGAACCGCTGACAGTTTGTAAAGGAAATGACTAAGGTTGGGCATTGGTAGCTTCGTAAATAACAATACACTATAAATTAGTGATTTAAATGAAATTATTCTCGACAATAAAGACAAACACTTAAATTTAAAAAATTGAATAGCTTAAGACCCACCTTGTTAAACATTACATAAACAATCTACAATTTCCGATCAACTCTTGCCTACTCACCGTATTATTTAATGAAACAGTATCACACCTTTTATGGCCTAGCGACTTTCTAATGATATCAAACATTGTACAGTGGTTGCTAAAATCTTTAAATAAACTTCACAAAGATTGCAACAATTGTCAATAAATACAATATTATGGTGATTAGAAAAATAAAAATGGAAGTCAGGAAATTTATTTTAAGGGAGCGAAAAAGTTAAAGCTGCAATGAATAAGTTTACACAGGCTGTACAGTACATTCTAATATATATTTTAAACACAAACTATAAATTATCAACGTAGGGTTGTACAATTTTCTTCTGCAATAACTTGATTTCGTAGGCAACCAACTAAAGCCAACACTTTAAAAATGATGTCGGACACCATGGTCAGGTCAATTAGAATATATACTGTAGCTGTACAATCTAGTAAAACAAAATCGGAAAGAAACTAAATAAACATGACACTGGCGGTTTTGTTAACAAATCGTGTATAAGACATATAAGCAACGCTTTGCCAAATGAATTAAACAGTTCTTAAACGATCCGCAAATATATCTTGCAAAGCGAACTATGACATTTAACTTGATAACTGTTGTTAGTTTAGAAATACTTGAACTATTTATAGAATGCCATGTCAAACCAAATACGTTTAAGGCATGACATTTTGTGTAGTTCAGGCTTGACTACAGATAACAAAACCTGTTGGATGCAATGACAATCGAATTACTGATTCAAACGAAGTTTCCTCACATAGTCTAATAAGCAAGCAGATAATGGATGAACACCACATACTTTTTTATTATAAAGTTAAAAGCTCCGAAAAACTACAGCATTACAAATTTATTAATAGTTCCTATGAAACGGCCCCGATACTTAAGCCCAGTTAATAATTGCAACTTCCGCACTGTTCTCTCAGCTCTACCGACTAGAAATAGAAACCGGCATCTAGAGAAAAATTGAACAACAAATTAGAATCTCCAAATCTTGGAGACTAGTGGTCGAGGATGAACTTAAGTTTTAACTAAATACCAAATCCTCAACACAAAAAACACAGTGCCATATAACAGCCTTAAAAATATATGTTATTTATTTTTAAAGTTCAATGATTTAGAAGTTAAAAAAATCGTTATAATAGATTTCTAGCATTTTTCCTCTTGGAAGTTGATATAAGAGATTTAAATCTCACACTTAATCGATAACAATATATATCAATGATAAGCATATATCTTGAATACTCTTGGGTCAGTTATCAATGTGGAAAATACTTGAAAATTAGTTGAAAATGTATTAAACATATTGGTTGAACCAAATGTATCATGTAAGGAACATTTTCTGATGGGTTTATGCCATATGTATGTTCATTGCTTGTACATGACTCAGCAGTCCTGTAAAATGAACTTGCATAGAACTCGTAACTAATTTGTCTCTTTTGACTGACGTACCAGTTTTTCTTTGTGCCAAACCCTTGACTTCAAACCAGCATATCAACAATTATTTTAATAATTAGAATGTAAGTTGTTGAAAGAGTGGTTCATTATTTACCCTTGTCACACTGTATCCATAGGCCAAAATTAGAGTTACTCTGCTTTATCAACTGAAGGTAAAATTAGATGCCCTGTCTTTTATGGATTTTCATAAAAGGAAAACTATTTAAGGGACTGGTGCATTCTAACTAATTCAGAAAGTTTGCTTGAGTTAACCACACAGTTTTCTTCTGAAAGTTTCATATTTTAAAAGTGCAGCATAATCACCTGTGTCTTTTTTTGAAGGTCTCATTTTGCATGTTAAAAATTACGATATCTTGGTCAGCGTATAGAAGCACCACCCTGAACCTCATCCAGATACTTATCCAGATCTAGGTGCAAAACAAACCGACTTTTACGAATAGTGTAGCTCCTGCAAGAGTTAGTTTGTGGTATGTACTTATTAGAAGACAAGCAGTTGAAACGAGATTATTACGACCGTTCCGTGATAGTTTTTAAACACTAATGTTCATACCGGAGAGGTTTTCTCCCTTGGGACTACTTCTTATCAAAGATGGGTATATTTTTATTCAAAACCAAGTTACTGCCAATATTTGTTTTCTTGGTGAGAAGAGATCTGTTCTCATAGTATTCAACTTTGAATATAGTTATTTCAGATTTTAAGTTTCAAATTAATTTTGGGTCTTCCACTGTTGCTATATTGCACGTTGCTAGGCTGAGTAACTGCCTTTGGTAATTTTGTTAATTACCTTCTGCGTATCTGTACGCAATTTCCCCTGGTTCAAAACGAGAGCAATGCCAAATAAAATGTTACGGAAGTCACGCTTCCCTTCATAACTCATGAACCTTCTCTCATACACAAGTTTGGAGCCCCGGGTTGCCCAGTAGTTTCAAGCGCTTGCCCTTACCAATCACTGCCATCTCAACTGTGTTCGCGTGGGTTCGAGTCTCGGGCTCGGCCAATGTGGGTATATGAAAAAATGTGTCAGTTGTTTCTCGTGGGTCGGTGTTTCTTACCGGTATTTTGCCGGGATCTTCCTCCACCAGTTATTCTGGCCACAAGGTATTGCATATCATGCGCTGTATAATATCGTTAAGTCCCAAAAACAACGACGCCAATACCATACACAAATGTGGCATGTAAATTTGTGATTATCTTTAAAATAGAACCCATTTCTCCGCAATTGGTAATTTAATAATATTGCTATTCTAATCTTCATCTTGAAAACTTCAGCAAAATATGACTTTTATTTAGAGAGAATACATTACTTTTGAAAACTTCTCTTTAATACCCCCGTTGATACTTGAATGCTGAATAGCCCTTTCATTAAAAGCATGTTAAAGACCATACAATGCCAACAATTTACAATCCGATGATTAAAAGAAACAATCATTAATTTATCCTGAGTTTTCTATTAATAGACCGACTCAAAGTTAAAAGAAGAATATTTTTTTAGGAAGTTAGTGAAAATAAGAGGCAACAAGAAATGGTATCAGCAGCATATATAGAGAATCTTGCCACGCAAAGATGAGCAAAAGCACAAATATAGGCAATGACGAACCACAACGACAGGAAAAGACAGGGCAAATATATTGTTAATTTATATACGGTAAATAGTGAATGTAGACACATAATTTATGCAAAAAGGTGAGAGTTAGAACGTTTTGTATTGTCTTTGAGTTTATCATTACTTTCTTTAAAATGCCTATTTGCACTCAAACGCGTGGTACCTTTAAATTTGTTTTTTTAGTGGTAGGGGAATGGAGAGTGTGTGCGTGGGTGTTAGGATGAACATACTATTAACATTATATTAGTTGAAAACGAATATTTATCTTGAGGCGAAAGAAAAATATTTCTAGGACAAACTGAACATTTCAAACTCCACACCTCTCAACCTTCAACAAAACTCCCCATTGGTCGGTCCTTAACCCGATCCATGCATCTATCTCTCTATCGTTTTCCTTTCTTTCATTTCGTATGCCTGGCTAGTACTGATAGTATAAATAGAACTACAACTTCCACTCCTCCTTCCTCATATTTATACACCTGTAATTGTGCACACATGTGATATAAATGAGTAATTGTGTTGTACAAAACACATATGTATAATATGTAGAAGATTAATAATTACCAAACATCTATTTAAAATCTCTTTAAATGCAAGCTGCCGAAATTCTCAAAGAAACAATGTGGTAGTTAGTACGGCATTTACACTGCTACTGTTTTAAGATAACTGCAAATATTAATCAGTGTTCGGATGAGTAGATGAAAATGTTTCAATACTACTATATGCATCTTCCTCGTATGCATTTTTATTATTAAATAATCTATAACACAACCTAATATACTTCAAGCTAACAAGAGAAATGCCTTTAACATGTGTGTTATTGTATATTACCTAACCATTATTATTAAAGACGGCAATTTAAAATTTTCTTCTCGTCCTTTAATATACATAGGTATTGAATAGAAAATTATTAAACCCAAAATTTCATTCAAAATATGCATGGCAAAAGAGATTGGTAATTGTTTCGTTCGGAAAGTATCATAGTTAACATATTAACTTCTAGTGTGTTAATTATTGAAAAGGTTCCAGCGACATATGCATTTTCAATCAACCAACCTAACTCTGGGTCATAATGTCCTTTGTCAACAAAACTGAGTAAAAAAGATCAATTAAAAGTTGGTATGACACATTCTTCATTTTACAAAAATGCAAGAGAAAAAAAAAACAAAAAAAAACGTAACGTTCGCAAACAATCTCGTAAGATCGATCCTATTACACATCAATACAGTCGTGTTTACTTCATGGCAACCATGGGCCATCTCATTAAGTGTAAGCAATTAAGTCAATGTTATTTGTCAAATAAAGTGCATCTTTATATTTAAACTTTCAAATTTTACATTTCAAAAAATAAATCGTATTTAACGGAATAAGCCTGGGTATTATTGGGTCGGAATATAAACAGTGTGTTTTTTTGTTTTATGACACATCAACACAAGTAGGTTATTGGTGCCAAGACAATTTGAGTAAAGAGCGTTTCCAATCGGCATACCAGGGAAGCAGACCCATGCTAATCCCATTTTTAAGCTTCGAACCTGCATCCTTTTGATGGAGATTCCGACACGCTAACCACTGAGCCACCGAGACATCTATAAATATAAAGAGACAACTATGTGACCTTAGCTGATTTCTATGAATAGATTATAAACTGGTTGAATGATTGTTGGGATAGACGTACTCTAATGAGTGTGGATAGAGAGAAGACAACGAGAATAATCTCCATCAGTGTAATGTTTTAGTCAGAGATAAATCCATTAGTAATATCTTAAAAACATCAGTTAAGCAAATAATATGGTAAAATTGTCAAAGTAAACCCCTCGACCTGACAATTACATATCAGCTTAATAAGAAAGTACCTTCATTACACTAAATCGATAGCACTTCAAGCATTTGTGAACTTAGATAATATGAGTGTGCATCTTTCTTTATCTATACGACATTTATATAGTTTTATAATAATATAGATCATGTCTTTATTGAAACCTTTATTATCCAGCGAGTTCATCACAACAAGGTAGTACTTTTCTGATTTACCTGATAAAGTGCTGTTGCTATAAACAATCCCACCAAATACTAAAGGCAATAGTGCAACCGTACAGCAAGGAGTAGTGTTATGATTTATTGATTTAACCTGGCCGGTTTTTATTGTTACACACAATAACTGTCTCAATCTTGCAAATGTTTTTCATGTAGTTTGTTCAAGCAAACGAAGGTAGAAAAGATTAAAGTAAAAATGAATAAAGATCAAGGTACAATACGTTTTCTTCTTTCTTTTTGTCAGTCTGTCTAGTACTAATTGCATAAATGGAACTTCTATTACTATTCGTCCTTCCCTTCATGATCCTCCTTATGGTACACATCTTTTCCTCTTCCACACCCTGCTCATTCAAACACTGACAATATTGTTAACACTTCATCCATCATCCCCTGACCTCGCATCAAACGCTAACATCACCACAAACACTATGTATGTATGTATGTAAGTACGTACGTACTTATGTGTGTATGTATATATGTATGTATTCAAGTACGTACGTACGTATGTGCGTATGTATATATGTATGCATGTACCGCAATACGTATGTATGTATGCGTGTTTGTATGTGTGTGTACGTGTGTGTATGCGTGCGTGCGAGCATGCATGTATGTATATATGTATGTATGTATGCATGCATGCATGTATGTGCGAACGTATGTGTGTATGTATATATGTATGTATTCAAGTACGTACATACGTACGTATATGTGTATGTATAGATGTATGCATATACCGCGAAATGTATGTATGTATGATTGTATGTATGTATGTATGTATGTATGTATGTATGTATGTATGTATGTATGTATGTATGTATATGTATGTATGTATGTATGTATGTATGTTTTCAATTAACTTGTAGAGGCTTCATTCGTTTAAGAAAATATACATTTGTTTCATTTAATTCCGACCGCTCCGGTGGCACAGTGGTTACAGCGTCCGCCTCGGATGCAGGAGGTCTTGGGTTTGATTTCCGGCCGAGTCAGCAAAAGACTTACAAACATGGTACTAACAACTGCCTCTCTTGGCGCTCAGCATTAAGAGGCTAGTGTTAGGTCTGGTCGGCCTGGTGTCAGGATAATGTGACTCGGTAGGACATCATGCTACATGTCTAAGAATTACGAGGCATCCCGTGATGGTATCATCAGGCACTGTCGACTAAAAAGACCTTTAGTCGGTTATGTTAATAATTTTGGTTATCTAAGACTTACTGCTGGGAAAAAATATATTTCTGTCGTAGATTTATTGTCGAATGTCCCTTCGGATTAATCGAAGACGGTTTTGTGATCGATCATATTGATTCAAATCCAAAGTAATAATTTGTGTAATTTGCGAGCTGTTACACAAAGCCATAATTACAAATTTGGACATACTGACTGTAATGATAATTAGAGCCAAAGCATTTATGTAGAGACGGGTGAAAAAATAGAATTTCAATCGACATATTCAGCTGCTAAATATTTCTATATTTGCAGGTCTTCAATACATTCTGTCGCAAATAAAGTAAATAAATCTGGTTTTCTCTAAGAAATATAAACAAAAAATTACATTTCAGTATTATTGAAAGGAGACTGTCAAATTAAGATATGTTAGTTGGTGTTCTACTAATACTATATTGTTATTTATTTATTTATTTAATTTTTTGTGTCATTTTACTCATTGTTAGAATAATTATTTTTCATTCTGTAACTTCTATCGTTGGTGAGGAAACTTTGACAATTACAAAGACCGCTCCGGTGGCCTAGTGGTTAGAGCGTCCGCCTCGGATGCGGGAGGTCATGGGTTCGATCCCCGGCCGAGTCATACCAGAGACTTAAAAAATGGTACTAACAGCTGCCTTGCTTGGCGTTCAGCATTACAAGGTTAGTGTTAGGACTGGTCGGCCTGGTGTCAGGATAATGTGACTGGGTGGGACATCATGCTACATGTCTGCGGCATGATGCCCCAGTGCTAGACATCACTATAAACTGCTACATTATAGACATCGTAGCGATATGACGGAAAAACTGTTAAAGCTACGTTAAAAATCAAAATCACACACGCACACACACACACACACACACACACACACACACACACACACTTTTAATTCCTGACATTTGGTCAGATTATCGATTTAGTTCCCATTATTAAGCATTTTTAAGGACTTTTAACAACGGATGTCGATAGCCAAACCAGATATAATATTAAGAGCGTATGTTTTCTGTGGAAGTATATATATATATATATATATATATATATATATATATATATATATATATATATATATATATATATATATATATATATATATATATATATATATATATATATATATATGTGTGTGTGTGTGTGTGTGTGTGTGTGTGTACAGATAGCGTTTAACGGCACATCAACTCAATACTTGACGTGCAGCACCGATTAAACTAAATCTTCGCAATATATTCACTAATAGCAATGATAGTGGCAAAGAATGGCACAATGCTTATAATACAAAGTCAATCTTTCTATATAAAACCAACTCTTTTAAAATGTCCAAGTCCTTAGCATGAATACAATCACGTGGTGTATCTTGGGCAACTTGAGTTGTCTCCCTTAGATGCCTCTGACGAACTAAGTATGGTTTCAAAAAGTCTTTTTTTTAATATAAAGAACAGTTTTAGATGTGTAAGCTGCCTTTCCTTATGCAGACATTCATAATTTATAGTGTGCTGTTTGCTCCATAAAGTCAATGTCTTACGGACCTTTCAAGTATAGGCATGAATGCTATCATATTTGTTAAATTGAATTCAGTAGGGGACATACCATTTAATTTTATTTAGGTTTATGGAGGGTAAGGCTCGTGGTTGTGGTGGGTGTTACATGATCTGAAATAGCTTGAAAAAAAGTATTTTTTGCGGCCATTTAAAAAAAACTATTATATTCCTCATATTAGCTGAATAGAGGTAAATAAATATTAATCTAACCGAGCAGGCAACTCCCAACTCCACGCCCCATCCCCACCCATTCACTAAATTTAAATACTCGATTTCTCATCTAATCCTTTCATCCATCTGTCTATCGTTTTTCTTTCTTTCATTTTTTCAGGATGGCTAGTACGGCAGTCAAATAGAACTATTCTATAAAATAATGCAATATACTTAAAGTTTACAATAAAAATGTTTTTCAATGATATTTCTGTTATTGTACAGTACCTATATCATACTTATTGAAGGAAATTATTTGAAAGTTTTTTCTCGTTCCTCAACAATGTGAATATTTAAAATTACTATATAAAAAGATAAATACGAGGAAACATTTTCTTTCTAAGTAATGAAAGTTATCATAATTATCTTTCATGTTTGAATTATTAAACATTTTGAGTGACATGGGCATTTTAAATCAACGGACTTAAATAATGGAAGAACCCGGAAAAACCCCGGGAATACCAGCTGACCCGTGGGAATATACTGGCAATACACATACCCATGTTGGCGGAGACCGATATGCGAACCCACTCGGACAGAGGTGAGATATCAGTGATATGTAAAGACGTGAGCCTTCAATCACTCGGCCACTCGGGGCCCCTATTGACATCGTGATTATCGATGTAGAGAAGAAAGGAAAAAGAGAAAAATGGAAGTATTTCTGATGAAGGATATCTACAGAATATCTAAAATCCCATGTTAAGGAATGAAGTTACCGACTGATAAGGAAATGCGCATTATCTATGAGAATATAACGTCATTTCAATACATGTGTTTTTCATAGATCCCTTTTTGTTGACTCCTTTAAAATGACTTTCTCATTCTAATGACTGTTTCTTTTTGACTATGTGTGCCAATCAACTGAAATAAAATGGAAGCTATTATGCAGAAATAATATAATCTGTGTAATGACGTTTTGAAAAATAACCCCATCAGTGGTATTCTTCAGAAAGTTACGGAAGCATATGGTAAAGATTTTAAAACAAATTCTAAATTAGCTATTTCTTAATGGATATGGACCCAGTTTTCAAGTCAGGTGTGTAAAAATGACCTTCATAATACTGACATGGTAGGAACAGTTGTGCAACACTAAATACTTATGTAGTCTTATACTAATATACTGATACTTACCAACTGTCTCCTTTAAATAACTTAAAGACATGAAATTCCCGAATTATATAGCATGTCCACCCCAAGTAAGTAGTACTTTTACCCGGATAAAGAGCTGTTGCTATAAATAAACCCACCAAACAGTAACAACAACTGTGTAACCATACAGCAACTAGCGAGGCTACGAATAACTGACTTAACCTTGTTTTTATTGCTACAAATATTTACTACCTGGATTAGGAATACCTTTAATATGGGGCTTATTCAAGCATGTAGAAGGTAGATAAAATAAAATAATGGTGAACTTTGAAGGATCAAGTTATAACAGCAATATATATATATATATATATATATATATATATATATATATATATATATATATATATATATATATATATATATATATATATATATATATATATATATATATATATATATATATATTCCCCTCCTCCTACTCATAATAGTAATGCCAATGTTGTTGACACTACAGCAAAATATCCCTGAACATCTGTATGTATGCATGCATGTATGTATGTATGCATGCATGCATGCATGCACGCACGCACGCACGCACGCACGTACGTACGTACGTATGTATGTATGTATGTATGTACACACATACATACATATATACATACGGATTTATAAAAGATCTTATTTAGATCCATACTTGTTCATGATGGATTATCAATAGGTAAAGTGGTAGAGACAAATGTGTTTTGCCTTGGCTTGCAAATTTGTAATATTGTATAATTGAACACAGTAATGTTTTCATGTGAGTACAATACGGAACCAACTTGTTTTTTTATATATGATTTTATCTACCTTCATTGGCGTGAACAAACCCCGTAAACAAGGTTTAATTTTCCCAAATGAAATCATCTGAGCGATCGAGCTGTAACTGTTTGTAACAATAAAAAGCAAGCCAGTTGAAACAAATTTTGTAACCTCGCTTGTTATAATACGGTTACAAAATAGTCTATGGTGTTTGGTTTTGAATGTTTATAGCAATACCACTTGATCCGTGTAAGTCAGAAATTACTAAGTTTTGCGGTGAACATGCCAGATAATAATGTATTCGACATATACGCTTTGCATGTATCATACTGTGGTATATTATTATAAAACCAAATAAGTGTTTGTGTGACGTTCTATGACGTTCGGTTGTAAGTTGGGGTGTTGTGCTCCCAATATTTGATTTAATTTACTATGGAACTAACACCCTGGCTCGTTTTTGTAGGAAGAGAAATTAGTGATAGAGAGAGGTAAAGCTCCGAGCCCCAAGTCAGCAATGCCGACAATTAAATTATTAAGAACACAAAGGTGAAACTCAAAATAATAACAATTTAATACAATTTAAACGATATTAATTTCTCAACCAATCTTCTTCCTCTCGACCATGTGACAACCTATTCCATCAAGTGATTATAGTGTGAGATGGCTTTCCCCTGTACTTGGTTTCTACTCATCTGTGTTCTATTCTGCCAATTCCTTTCCTCCTTCCGGCTTTCTCCGTACTACGATTTTTCTTATACTTTTCCCCTTCTTGTCTCCTTTTCTCCTCTTCCTTCTCTCTCTCGTTCTCCAGCGACTAGGCTTGTTCTCTGCCTACTGCCTTGTTCTATCCTGTCTCCCCTCTCTGAGACTCGGGACTTAACTACCCGGTATTTCTGTCCCCAGAAGCTTCCTGCGAAAAACACAAGGACGTTAGCATGTTTCGTTAGCCATCTCTCCTCACCCTAAATCAACAATCAATCATCAGATAAAGACTATCTACATCTTCGGTCACGCGTTCGTGCACATCGAAAAACCCACACGTTCTTATAGAAAACAACGTTGCAATAAAGAGCGGTATCCTACTTATCATACAGGCGTCACTAAATTGCTTCACATCGATATATATATATATATATATATATATATATATATATATATATATATATATATATATATATATATATATATATATTCTCATTATTCTGAACAATATCACAAGAATCAGACGCATTTCTGTACATTACACTCCCACAAGTGTATACAAATATTCAAATATCCATGTTATTTAATTTTACACACTGCAGCCATTTCCAAAGTTACAATTCAATTCAACAGTTGCAAAATCTATAATATCGCATGAATAAATACACTAGTTTAACACGAAGTAACCAAATAGCGAAATACAATATTAATTTTGACTACGAGCTAGCAATCTACATAATCATAGCTCATTTCTCAAGTACGCATGTAAATTAAACAATACAAAGGTAATTCTACGTATTAACGATTATAGTAAGTAAACATACTTATTATGTGCTCATTTTATTCTCCGTTAACTTTACATTATCAGAATCGTTCAATATTTTACGATATTGCACACCTTCATATTGCACCCACGCGCTGGACACGTGTGCCCAATAGTATATTAGGAACTACTTTGTAAACAAATCATGTACATTCGCATAGTAGACGCAATACGTTTTGCTTGATTAAATTTGTCTCAGAATGAAGAAAAGCAGATGTTTTGTGGACTGTAACATACCAACTGTTTTGCTACATCCCACGTTAACGTTTTGATACATTTGTTTCAGATTTTGCGCTCGCCTTTACAGATCTCTGACATCTCACCTTTGTCCGCGTGGGTTCGCTTCTCAGGCACTGCGAACGTGAACAGTCTTCTTGGATCTTCTTAAGGGTTTGTCCATGTTCTTCCTCCACCAGATATACTCGCCGCCATGTATAGTCTATCATATGCTAACAGATGGCGTTCATTCCACATCAGCAGCCCCACCACTATCAACAACAACAAAACAACAAGCATCCCGACATCATTCACTCAGTTTATAATGTAACTGTAGATATCTATTTAGGCCACGTCTTGAGGTCTTGATATTTCGAGATAACACCGTGACTCAGTGTTTAGCGTGTTAGAATCGGCACATAAAGCGTCCAGGTCCGATAGCATATTGACAGGATTTGCCTGGTTCGGCTTCCCCTGTGTGTCCCCGGGAAATGCTCTTTACTCCAAATACCTCGACACTTAGGAAGAAGAGTGGTTGTGTTAGTTCCATGCAATCTAGCAGGAATGGTCAGACTGGCAAAATTAAAAGAATAGGGAAAATAACAATAGATAGAAGATGCAAAGATGCTTGTCAGGAACCAACCATTTAAAGGTTGGCGGGTGGTGGTGGTATGGGGTGGCGGGTCGTGGTGGTTGGGCTTTTTACCTTCCGGCCTGGATATATTTTCCTTTACATTGTAATAATTAAGTTTTTCAACTAATCTTTTGGATATAATAGGTTATTGAGATTATAAATCAGAACAAGAATTCCTTCTCCAAGCTATATATGGGTCATGTTTCTTTTTCAGATAAATTCTTGCAACCCTTACCAACCTCTCCCCAATCTCGCCTCCTCCTAAGAAATGAATAAAAAAATGATTTGTCCTCTGAATAAAAACTAGCAAACATGCAAACGTCGACATTTTCTTAAATATCCTTATTCTTCCTTTACATTGTTTCATTGTACCTACTTTCATTTGTATGGACAAACCCATGAACAAGGTGTACATAACAAAGATGGTATGTATATCACAGCTGGTGTCATGTGAGCTTTCATGAAAAGGGCCATACTTGTTTGCAAACACAATAATCACCCAGATAGGATGAAATATTCGTAACTTTGCGTTTTGGTATGTACAAAATTATCTGCTGTGATTGTTGGGTTGTTTAATATAGCACAACACAAAGAGACATTCACATCACATCTGTTTACAATTTGTGGGAATTCCTATTGAGTCGATCTCCAGTCGGTACGCATGTGTTTTTTTTTAAAAATTGTATGTAATTGAAGACACAGTAGAATCGTTTTTTATGTAAAGTCTTTTCCTTCATGGACTATTAAAATTTAAATTATAAATTGTAAAGGTGGTGTGTGTATAGGGATTCAGGTTCAACATTGAAGCTTGATTTTATAAATAGAAAAATTGTCTGATTGTAAATGGACTTGATTGTTTGCTGACCGAAGAAATAGTCTTAGTAAACACCACAAAAGATGTGCAAAGCCAACAAATATGCTAAAAGACGTTTTATTTACTGAGTTGCTACTTTCTTTCGTATTGTTTTAATCGTTTGCTACACGTTTGTCTGTTTGGAGCAGCCCAGATCTCTACTCAGGACTTGAAACGTGTGGTGTGCAATTGATGGATAATAATTTATTATTTTAATATTTGATTACCTTACATTTTGTCGCTCAATATTTATTCATATAAATACATTTAAAATAACACTATGGGACTGCAATAGAAAAAGAAAAGATAAAACAAAAGCAATAAGCATAACACGTATATGTTATGAGCAACAGTCAATTGGATTAACAATAGCAGGTACATATTACGTGGTGTTATAAACACGTGCTGATACGTGTTAATCAGATAACGGTATCATTTTAATACATTACACAACGCGTGTACCAAGGCATTAAGTACAGGTTCCGACTTCTACATATATATATTACGTAACGAAATATTTATATTCTTCATGCTAAACATAGATTTTGATCATTTATTTGAAGTCAGTTTCTTTGTTTTGGCAAAGGAAATGTTGAATATTTCACATAATTCATCACAACGTTGAGTGCCAATGGCATTTTACATATAACGACAAACTCAAAGAAAAAACAAACATTTCTAAGTTCTAATTTCTTTCTTTTTTTGAGTTATGCATCAGCATTCAATATTTTTTCATATTGTAAACTTAAAGCGTTTTTGCTTGTATTTGCTCATCTGTGTGTGTCTTTGCACTCCTTTGTGTATATTTGTGTGTATTTGCATGTCTTTGCAACTTTTAGTGGGACCGATTGAAAACTGCGTCTATCTCTATGCTATTGTCAGGTTTATCGTTTCATTTTGAAGTACTTTCCTAATTATCTGCTTAAGTAGTGTTATTAAAATATTTCTGAATGTTTTTCTTTCTTCTGTAAATAAGTCAGTATACTTATGTTGATTATTACGGTATAGTAGCTTTAATTTGTTGTGCACCTACAAGAAAATACATATTCATTCTGATGATGAGGTTATGTAGCAGGAACTAAAAACACATTTTTGCAATATGCGGATTAAGATCCTTTATATGGAACCAAGGTAACCACAGTCAAATTTCCAAATGCATGATAGATAGTGAATAAATGAAGGGTTAAAACATTACCTTTGAGGCTATATTCTCTCTCTGTCTTACAAACATTTATTTTAAAATTCTTCATTTCCTACACTACATTTGTTAAACCAATCCACTAATTTACCTATATCCTCTCCGATTCACATATCTATCACTACATTAATATAACAATTTCCACTATTTTTCTAATGAATTTGCGATATGCATATCTGCCAAAACAAATATAGCATTACATTAATTCAACAGTTCCACTAATTTGGCTATCAGTTGCATCCTATTGTTGTCGACAAGGAAATCTTTTATATTATTTGTCTGAGATTTTTCATGGAGACTTAATGATCAGTGATATTTATATTTAATACAAATCAGAATCAAAAGCAAAACATAAGACCTGACAACACACCATTTTGTAAACTTATGTGTCGGGTAATGAAGCTTTGAGGTACGTTACTGATCTGTTCCGGAAAAGCCACTTTCGCTACTAATGTCCATTTATTTATAGAGGATCTCAAATCGGTAATGATTTAATATTGAATTGATGAATCGAGTTGACAAATATTTCGGAAAGTGCAAACGCTATTTCTGCAACATTTAAACATTTGACCATTTCCACAAATAAAACATAATCTTCACCAAAGTCTAGTTTCGTCTGCAGTAAGTAAAGAAAACTCATCAATAATTAATCTTGTTTCTATCAGACGCACTCACGTACCACTATCTTAAAATATGCCATGGATTTAACCCAGTACAAAATCGCATACATCAAATTAAAATTGCTATGTGTTTCAATGACATATGCATAATTCACTCTGTTAAACAGACTAGTCACCTTTCGTAATAAATGGACAATAGTGAACCCATTACCGTAACGTATGTTTTCTCCTCGTTTTCTTCAATCTATATATTGTAAGAGATTGAGGCTACTTCACTGAAGTATTCTATATTTGGGAAGGAAAGGGAAGAATTACCTTTGTATTCTAATGGGAGAGGAGATATTCAGGCCAACCCAGCAGTAGTAATTACGCCTTAAGTGTGTAAGCGTTACACTGAATTTGAGGAGACTTTCCAGCTGTGTATTACCTGTTTATTAATTAATTGGGAAGGGTCATACTAGAAGCAGGATAAATATGTGTGTTGCTTTTTTCGAGTAGGGCAGTAAAACTTAAGTAAAGGTAAATTATTTAATTCTTGTGTCACAGTACAAGTAGACCAGGATTGGTAAGGAAGAAATGGGTTTAGAAGAGGCCTAGTTATCTGAATTTGTTGAGCGGAGTGTTAGAGGAAACACGGAGCAACTAGCCGCGGAAAGAGAGAAAGACAGGCAGGTAGCTGAGGTCGAACGAGAGCTCGAACTAGCCAGATTGCAGGCCGTAGAGAAATCAAGAGAATGCGAACATATGTTAGCCATGGAGAGGCTGAGGCTGAGGATTGAAGCAGAGTCTAGAAGGGATAAAGACCTGAATGACCGTTCAGGACCCACTAGTAGGCGATCTAAAGACAGACGACCAAAAGAGATCACCATGTTCATGTTCAGCGACAACGACGAAATCATTGACAACTTTTTGACGCAGTTCGAAAAGTTGGTAATGGTTCATCAGCTGCCCAAAGACCAGTGGGCTATCAATGTTTCGGCATTTTTACTGGGAGCATCGAAAGACATCTACCATAATATGACTCCGAACGAGGTAGTTGACTATCACGCTCTGAAGAAAGCGCTGCTACGGCACTATGAACTGTCGGTGGAAACGTTTCGGAAACTCATCGTTAAGGATTGTAGGAAGTATCGTCTGACAACGACTAATTCGGTAACTCCGAATACTGTCAAGGAACAGAAAACGGTGGAGTTGACTAACACAACGGTAGCTACAGTTAATGGTATATACGGTTAACTATAATGAAGCCGAATTTTGGTGCCTAGTTATAAAAGGCGGTATATATATTTAGCTTTGATTGGTTACGCTAAAAGGGTGTCATGGTTCCCACACGAAATTTCTTGGTTTTTATAACCGCCCCATCGAACAATCCGGTCAGTTTCAACCATGCATTCAAGATTGTCTAGCCCGATTACTTTGTCAACGTGCTTATTGCCGCAAAAATGACAGTAATAACCTATCTGACGGTGTATACAGGTCTGGAACCTTTACGGAAACGTGTGCATTACTTTGTCACCAACATTTGTATGTACATCCATCGACTGGAGAAGAACTTTTGGAACGTGGAACGACGAATATCAAGAAGATATCTTTTCTGTTTTGCTTGGCGCAGCCACAAAAATTACCAATGCCAGTCCTGGGATAGAAATGACACATTGATACAAAATGCAAGTGAAAGGGCTCACACTCAAGTACAAAAAAGTAAACTGAAGGAAGACGAGTGTTTTTATCAGTGAGGTAAACAATGTTTATCTCCAAAAAAAAAAAGACCAATGTCATTTAACCCTTCCAAAGGTTGAATGAGTGTGATGCTGTACTTTACGACACATTCGATGAGTAGTCTTACCCCATCATACAGAGCAGCACAGTCACAGCCAAAATTATGGATGTCATCATTATCAACTCTCCCCTAATTCCATGGGTGGAGTATTAGGAGAGTGAGATCAATCAGCCTCGCTTTAGAGTCGACATGTCTGTTGACAAGTAGAATCCAATCCGACGGGAAGAGAGGTGTGCTGCATATGGAGTCCGGCCCTGTATGTGCACACACTAAGATAGATGCGGTCAATACAAAATAACACTTCTTAGGGCTATTCCATTATTCTCAAAAAGAGATACTACTAGCTGACTGCGTAATTCTTTGTGTATGAGTTTTTATTTGTTTATGTGATGATGTGATCGAGAAACAAAACAAATAGACCCTATCCTAATTAATTCTGTATGTGTGATTGTGTACTCGTCATGGTGTAGATAGTAAGTCTAACCGTACGAGCTATCTCCTCCCTTTCCCCCTATATGTGCAACGGTATGTTTGATAGAAAATCAAGAATATGAATTACCCCCTTCTCTTTGTCACCATCATCCATATTAAAATTAGGATTCTACAAACTTCTAATGTTAAATTCCGATAGACACTATATCTTCCCAAACGTTATGTTAAATTCCAATTATAACTCAATTGGCTAGTCTGGTTCCCTGAACACTCTCCATTCCGTTACTCTTCGTTATGAGGAATCGGGTCACAATACTTCCAGTTCATTACCCACGAATGTAGTTCTAGTCTACTTATAGAACATTTTCCCTCTCTCATTTTGGTGATAGAAGAGTTTTATTTATGCTTTTTTTGGTAGGGATTTAAAGGTAGTTGTTCATTATTGAGAATATGAGGTCAGGGTGTTGTTGTCTGTGTGTATTTCGGCGACAGTACACAGTGAGTAATAAGGCCTTGGTGATGATCCGGAAGTGAAATCTGTGCATCTCCAGCTGTTGTTGAATGTCTAATGAGAATATCTTGTTTCCCATTTCTCTTGCCATGTTATACTCTGAATGTGGTACAACGGGTGACAGATTTGCTGTGCATTCAACATAGCCTCATGGACATTGCACATCAAAACCTTTCCCTTTCAGACATGCTCCAGTCCAACACAGCTTGTCTTCTATTGTAGTCCCCACAATGTATTGCTTCTCTGTAACAGTTTCGCAGGCAATTCCAACAGCTTGTGATGTACTTCGACCAGGTTTCTTTTCATGTCCACAGCTAATGGCATTGTATCTTGCATCCAAAGCAGCATTATTTGCTCAGGATGCTAATCACCACGCATGACATTAACTTGTCTGACTAGTTTCAGCTTGTCTGTAATGCCCATTTCATTGAGCTCCACGGTTGCTTTGCCTACAATGTTGGAGGCCTTTTGCATGTATGTTCTGCTAGGTGGCGGAATGTCAGTGGCTGCAAGCACGTATCTAGCCCTGGTGTTGCCCATTGGTGTATCTTGTAGTCCAACTTGAAACATCATATTTACAGCAGCTATATTTGGACCATGTTTATTTGTTTTTATCTAATCATACAACTTATACTCTGGTGACTTAAAGCTGCAGTTTGTACACATCATTGTATGCTTCCAAGCAAGTCCCCATTTTATTTCATTAGCAATTTAGAACTCTGGTCTGCCACGTATGTTGACTTGATTACCATGGCGATATACTGAAGAGAATGTATATAGATTTCAATAAGAAATAGTACCAATAGGATATATGCGGTATACCGGGTCGTACAGAGCGAAAATAATGCTAGTTTCACGGCTCGTGAATGGTTTGGTATAAGCCACGCCATTTAACTATATACATGTACGATAACACGCCACGATATTTCCAAAATCATATCCGGGATTAGTATACAAGTGTGTTATGTACAGTCCCTGGATACATTAAAGTAAGGACGACCAAATAACTTTATTTCAGAAATGTGTGGGTCATTTGCAGGTAGGTCTTTGTCTCTCTTAACGTACTTTCGATTTTTCGCCAAAGATACATAGGACAAAGTGGCTGACTCCGGAAGAATATGTTTAAAGTAGAAGATTCTTAATTGCCGTAAACGAACGAAAATGACCGAAAATGAAGGAAATTGACTGATTTAAAAAAAGAAAATGAACCAAATAATGAATGAACTACAACAATAATGAGCCAAAGAAAGTCAAATGGTCACTATTGAAAATCGTATTACATACATAAGAGCTTTAAGTGGAACCTAACATTGCGTTGATAACGCCTATTTCATTACGTTTAAGTATTTGGAACATCAATGCATTTTACTATGAAATAAGTTTCTTCCGAAACAGAATTTTGACTTTGAAGGGGAGGGTCAAGTTACAACTCTTTCTGCATATAAAATCGACCGCCTCCCGAACTCCTCTTCTTGATCACGGGTGCAAATATCATATTACAAATAAACAAGTTATGGCCGAGAAACATGCAAACCCACATCTGGACAGAATTTATTTTTCGGGTCACGGTATCATTACTTAATCAACTGAAACATAATTTCATTTTGGTAAACGTAATGAAGACGGTCAAATTGAAAAATTAATATAATGGGAAAAGATAATTAGAGGATAAAGAAAATTAAGTTTTTAACTCATTAATTTAAATTACATCTGCAAATTAACTCTTAATACTTTTCATTTATTAAAAGTATTTTAATAAGTAATACCGAAATTTCTTTTCCATGCGCTTTTTCGTCCCTTTCTGCTCGTATCATATTCGCTTACGTTCGTTTCTTTAACATAGACATCTGAAACAAGTCAACTATAATTGACAGTATTATACATTTTATTTCTAACTAAAGTTGAAATTCATTTACTGCTTAGAATAGCATCGCATTGGAGTTGCCAAAGTTTATAATTTATCGTGTTTGGAGAAGTGTTTGTTTCTTCCCCAGAGAGCTTGAAGGGTAGACCTGCTTGGCCATGCTGAAATGAACGTGAGGAAGACCTATCTAAAATTATGTCAAACAGTGAACAAACATTAAGTGAGAGTTGTACAAAATATACTTCCTCGGGATCACATTTAGTAAGTCAGATAATTCATCATAATTTGTCAGTTTTATGCATTTGAAAACATTCCTATCTTGATAGTCAGCTTAAGATTTGAAAAGCTCTACCTACATTTTAGTTTTCATCACTTTTAACTTCAGAAAGTTTAATTAAAATTAATGAGAAATTTGAAGCACAAAGACTACACATAGTTTCGACGCTTGGCTAGGAAGAACTCTTCTTTGTGACCTTTTACATAAATATAATGTGTATTCATTTGAACATTGACTGGATAGTGTACACACAAGACCGTGCGCCAGCGAGTACTCGAGTAAATGCTATTTTTTTTTTATTTTATCAAAGACAATTCTTTTGGATTTTGCGAAGTTAAGAGATATTCCCAAACTATAGTGTATATGTATATTAATGGAAGCTATGCGGAATTATGATACTTATCGATAAGTTTTAAATTCAAACTCCGCAATTATCAAAGTTTCATGTCATCAGAAGCTGAACATCCATAACGTGTTATTACCATTAACAACTTGAGTTAACTGTTTGTCTATTATTAATTTCTATTTAAATGTATTCATGACTACATAAAGAATTACATAGATGACAATCTGACAAGTATATTGCTTGTATAGTTTGTTATTATAATCTAAGTTCATGTTCAGTCATGATTTATATCTATAGATAGCTGACAATCTAACAAGTCTATTGCTTGCATAGTTTGTTATTAAAATCTAAGTTCATGTTCAGTCATGATTTAAATATGAGGATAGCTGACAATCTGACAAGTATATTGCTTGTCTAGTTTGTTATCACAATCTATATTCGTATTCAGTCATGATTTAAATCTATAGATAGCTGACAATCTGACAAGTCTATTTCTTGTCTAGTTTGTTATTACAATCTAAGTTCATGTTCAGTCATGATTCAAATTTATATATAGCTGAAATCTGACAAGTCTATTGCCCTTCTAGTTTAGAATCTAAGTTCATGTTCAGTCATGATTTATATCTATGGATAGCTGACAATCTGACAAGTCTATTTCTTGTCTAGTTTGATAGTACAATCTAAGTTCATGTTCAGTCATGATTTAAATCTATAGGTAGCTGACAATCTGACAAGTCTATTGCTTGTCTAGTTTGTTATTTCAATCTAAGTTCATATTCAGTCATGATTTAAAACTATAGATTGCTGACAATCTGACAAGTCTAGTTTGTTATTACAATCTAAGCTCATGTTCAGTCATGACTTAAATCTATAGATAGCTGACAATGTAGCCAGTCAGTTGCCGGTCTACGTGTTAAGCTCAGTCTTTATTTACCTACATAGTACTTTCAATCTAAGTCCTGCAGTATTCATGACTGCAAGTTTGGGTTATATAGCATACATTCAGACTGGTTTTTATTCTTTACTTAGTTTTTCAGTTCAACCTATATCTTCATTCATGTAAAACGTGAACACTAGATTTTCGAGTACGTTGGATTTAATTTATATGCCATTCATTCTACAAATTTTTTTGCTGAATAATAGTTTAATGCAATAAAATAAATTTAGATTACCGTACTAGATAACTGTACATTATGCAGTATTATGTTTCTTCCCTCTTTTCTGTCTGCACTGACCAGCATATAATTAGTGCTGTTCGTAAACTGAAAAAGCTTAATATGTGGTATTATCGAAGAGGAGAGCTAGTATATTATTTTATGTTCCTTTACCTTTAGGCAGGTATTGTCGTTTTTATTTGGACAGGTTCTGTCAGATGATTTTGGTCAGTAGGTACGAACTTTGCTTCTTGCACAAATTTTGGAAAGATTAATTGCCTAAACCCGGCCTAGTCGTTTTAAAGACTTACAATAAAATGCTACTAGCAGCTGACTCGCTTGGTGCCCAGCATGAAGAGGTTAGTGTTAGGAGTGGTCGGGCTGGTGTTAGGTAAATGTTCATGATACCCCATTGCTAGACATCTCTATAAACTGCCACACTGCAGACATTATAGCGATATGACTTAAAGTGTTAAAGCTACGTTAAAACTCCAAGACACACACACACACACACACACACACACACACACACACAGACACACACACACACACACACACACACACACACACACACTATTTATCTATCTGCAAATATGGAAATCATTACTTAAATTTGTGTACTTCCAAATTTGCAAAACAAACTAAACCACGTTTTCTTTTTCTTCGCCAAATTGACGTCAGACCTAATATATTGATCATATGTATCAATCAGATGAATATTGTTTAAAAGTCTTCGAATGTCCGGACACTCTCAGTTATCCAGACGTTGTTCCCTCCAAGCAGCTGTCTTTGTTCTGTATTCTATTAAGTCACGTCAAACGTAGAACGTATTGTCATAATTCCATACATGTCCAATTTCTGCAGACTCAATGACCGAGCACCATGAACTAATACCTCATCTGTTGACATACATGAATAAAACAAATAATCGATCCTCATCCGGTTTGACAGGATGGTTTCGCGTTCCAATCCATTTCCGAGCAGTATCATAACAGCATTGGCTCATAAAACTTCATTATCAACAAAGCAAAGGTCTAAAATCGTCGATTTACGCCATTTAGTGGAAAACTTTGCAATTTACTTGATTGAAGATCGTGCAATTGTCACTTCTGCTGCATGATGTTACAATAAATACGTCATGACCATACATAAAAAAGTCCACGTCAGGACAATATGTTGATTTATCGCAAATCACATAGACTTATTATCCTATGAAAAAAAAAAGTCCTGTAAAAGTTACTTGTATCAATCATTTTCTTTCTAAATTCGTAAGCAGGTATGCTCCCTTTGCATGTTAAATACCGGATTGTTAATCATAATGTAACATGGTCTTTCTTCTATTCCGCATCTAGTAAATAAATGTAAAGTATCGTGATGATTAGGGTAAATATAAGAATCAACTGTAAAAATTAGAAAGCGCGCATAAAGAAATAACTGAATGGTCACTAAAGACCATTCTTCAGTTTTAGATGATTGTGGTTACTCAGAAATATTGGACAGTGGAGTTGAGGCAGACGCCACAGGCTTGGGGATATCGACCAGGGGAGTTACTACTAGGTTCATAAACTCAGCTATATCGGACAGTGGAGTTAAGGCAGATGCCACAGGCTTTGGGACATAGGCCAAGGGAGTTGCTACAAAGGCCACAAACTCAGGGATATCGGACAGAGGAGTTGAGACAGAGGCCACAGGCTTGGGGATATTGGTCAGGAGAGGTACTACAAGGGCTACAAGGTTGGGCATATCAACCAGAAAGAATGACGCATATACAGCAATTTTTGGGATATCAGTCATAGGATGTGTTGCATAGGTCACAATGTCGGGTATATCAGGAAGGAATGTTGATGCAAGCGCCACAACCTTATGAAAACTAGACACGAGTGGTGATGCTGACGACACAAGTGTTGGGATATCAGGCAAGGGAGCTGATGCGTTGGCCACATGGTCATGGATATAAACCAGAGGAGTGTATGCAAAGGACTTCATTGAATTGCAATGAATCTAATATATTTCTCTCTCCCTTCGTTCAGAACTTTTCTCAGTACAATTTGTTCCAATAAATAGTAGTGAAATCGGATATACTCGTTATAGTGGTGTCAGATTTACATCAATACAGATTGAAAATTATAGAATGTCACTAGTATGGAATATAACTGAGAAATTACGATGTCACTCTTTCCATTCTAAAGATTTAGGCTATCACCCTTCTTGTGCATTCAAAACTACGTTGGAGGGCCGTTTCTTTTTACAACAAAGTCATTTATTATGAACAAGATACTCCCATGACGCAACCCTTGTACTGTGTCATGTCAAGTTACTATGAATGTAAAATGACCTTAAATTTAAATACTACTCTAGGTGGGACAAGGTCTAAACAATATTAAGTTTAGGTATTTCAGTATGTCGTAATTATCTTATTAGTTAACACTGGTCAACAGTGAAATCATTACTGACATGAAAAGGCCCTAATCTGTAGTATTTTGGTGTGCCGAACACGAATATAACCGTGAAAAATTTGTATTGGCTCTCGTTTTGAAGATATTCATATACATCATTTTCTATGTTTCACTGTGTAAATTTCTCCAGTAGGACTGCAGCAACATCCGGAATAATGATGTAACATTGCATAATACCATCATGCTCACATCATCCACAGTTGATTGCATCATTTTCTGATGCAATGCAATACTAATGCCATGCGGCTGCTGAAGTAAGTTGACGTCAGCAGTGTACTATACATGTGTAGGCCTATTATACTAATGCCAGGCGGCTGCTGAAGCTGACGTAAGCAGTGTACTATATAAAGCCCAATCAGATAGGTTCAGCATTTAAAATATTTTAGACGTTGTGCGAGACAGTTCAAGCTACTGTTACGTAAAACTTATTATTTTATCCATTTACGTACAATAAAGAACAGTAATGCCTCGAAAGTGTGTTAATACCGCGGACAATTTTTGCTATATTTGTGGGGAAGTGACATTTGCCAACCAGAAGAAAAGTATCAATTCTCAAGTGAAGAAGGCATATCATCTTTACTTCGGATGCAAGGTTGGTGACTAAGACAAGCCTTGGGCTCCGCATATATGCTGTGCTACATGTACAACACACCTTTCACAGTGGTTGAATTGCAAAAGGTCATCAATGCCGTTTGCAGTCCCAATGGTGTGGAGAGAGCCAAGCAACCACCTAAATGACTGTTACTTCTGCTTGGTTCCTCCTCTTTCCGGCGGAATAACGAAGCGAAAGAAGTCGAGAATAGTCTACCCAAACATTCCGTCTGCATTGAGACCAGTTCCACATGGTGAGGGACTTCCTATTCCAGAACCTCCAGCAGAATATTCTCTTGATTCATCTGACGAAGACAAAGGTGAGTCGACCTGTTCTTCTCCTGGTCCATCAGCATGCAGTGATCCAGATTTTCACTGTGGTGCATCATCAACCCCACACAGAATAACACAGGAAGAACTAAATGACCTGATTCGTGATTTGGACTTATCAAAGAACAAGGCAGAATTGCTAGGATCAAGACTCCAACAATGGAATCTTCTAGAAGAAGATGTCACAATTACTGCATATCGAAAGCGCCACCAGCAATTGGAGCCTTTCTTCAGAAAGGAAAGTAATCTGATATTCTGTTCCGATATTGAGGGCCTCATGAATGCTTTAAAAATCACTCATAACCCACAAGAATGGAGACTATTTGTGGACTCTTCGAAACTGAGTCTCAAGGCTGTGCTTTTGCACAATGGAAACATTCTTCCATCTATTCCAGTAGCGTATGCTGTCCACATGAAAGAGACATACGATAACTTAAGGCAGCTACTGAATTCCATTAAGTATAACAAGTACAGCTGGCACCTCTGTGGTGATTTGAAGGTAGTTGCCCTTTTAATGGGACTGCAGCAAGGATATACAAAATACATGTGTTTCTTATGCGAGTGGGATAGCCGAGCAAGGGAAATGCACTACATGAGGAAGGAATGGACTCACAGGCAGAATGTAGCCATTGGAGAGAAGAATATCCAACACCCAGATCTGGTTGAGGCTCAGAAAATCTTGCTACCACCCCTTCACATCAAACTAGGTTTGATGAAGAACTTCGTGAAAGCCATTGACCGGACTTTGCCAGCATTCCGATACCTGCATGAAAAATTCCCTCGACTCAGCGAAGCAAAGATTAAAGAGGGAGTTTTTGTGGGTCCTCAGATTCGAGAGCTTTTCAAAGATGACCGGTTCAACAACTTGCTGGAAGGTGACGCGAAACAAGCATGGAATGCTTTTCGCCTAGTTTTTATTAACTTCCTCGGAAATGTTAGGGCAGAAAACTATAAGGAACTAGTAGAAGACATGTTGATGAAGTATAAGAAACTTGGCTGCAATATGTCTCTAAAGATTCACTTCCTTCATTCCCATTTGGATTTCTTTCCTAGCAACTGTGGTATTGTTAGTGATGAACACGGCGAACGTTTTCATCAAGATATCGCAACAATGGAACAAAGATACCAGGGAAAATGGTCCACTACAATGCTGGCTGACTACTGCTGGACACTCCTCAGAGATGCTCCCGAACAGCTGTACAAGAGACAGGCGAAGAAATCTAAGATGTAGTCAATGACTTGATTTTTTATAGGTAGGCTATTACAGTTGACCTTTTACTATTGGAATGCATTTCGTTATGTAAACATTAATTTCTTGCAGATTACAAAAAAACTAGAGCCAATTTTGCAATTTGACTGTCATATTCGTGTTCAGCACATAAAAATTGATAAGAATTGACTAATTTTATTTCAGTAACATGACTTTTGTAAAAATTTGTTGTCCAGTGTAATCGGACATGACTGGAAAAGCCACATCAAAAAACTAGTTATTTCGCACGACTCGGGACAAAATACCACTGTTGTTCTGTATTTATTATATAACTCCTCAATCGCTGTTTCTAAATAGTTCTAGCTGTACATTATGAATGAAATTCAAAACAAATGGTGATTTATAACAGTTTGATTTATTCTGCGTCTGAAATTATCGGCGTGCGGATACCAGTGAAGACACATAATACGGACTGAACATCTCTATCGAACACACTATCAAAAATCGTAAGGTTAAATATTTTTTTAGTAAACTGTAGTGTCATACATGGTAACGCTTCAAATAAATGTAATTTATTACTCGAAAGTCCTTAACGTTATGTGATAAATCTAATTTTATGCTCGTGTTTATCTGACAAGAAATGTTTGATATATAGTATTATTACACGAGAGTGATAAATGTAATGCTAATTGAACACCTGTGTGAGATCCTATATTATAGCCATTATTTCATGAACAAAGTTTCCAAGTTTACTTCGCATCTTTATGTGCCTTCTTTTAGATGTATATTTTGATATTTATGTTTCTTATCTACGCTTAACCTTTCTCAATTAGTGTGGGGAAAATCTACATGCTTTTTTGCACTTATAATATTTTTTAACATTTTACACATTTTTACAGCGTTTTGATACCCGTCCTTAGTGAGGTGCAACAACACACATTTTCCAATGATATTTTATTCAAAGTTTTTGTCTTGTCGTCATACTCACCTTTTTTTTATAAATTACAGTTGGATCTATTGTAATGATGTCATGCCGTCATGTGCATCGTAGGTTTTTATCATTGTGATTTTTTCATCATTTATCATCGCCGTTGCATTGACTGTTTTTCTATTTGGTGATTTATCCGGAGCGGATTAATAGTTTTCTTTTGGACACCAATTTTCGTAATTTTATTGTTATTTAAATTAGTTGACTGGGAGAAGAATCACTGTTTGTTATTGAATTTATCTCAAATCAAAGAATAGAAACATACGTTTAAAGTCTGTATTTCATAACAGATAGCTTGCTTGGTTGCATGAAGGTTATTGCCCGCTAATAGAACAATGCGATCTTTAAAATCTTAAAGGGTTGATGTTTTACAAATGTATTTGTCACACATTTCTATTGCATCTTTCGAACCCAAGCTAATTTACTGGTAAGTTGAAAGTTACATTTGTATTCATCAACCCAGATAGTCTAGTTCGTTCCAATTCTATTCGTATTTCTTTCTTGTGTAATTTGTATAAAATTATCCCCAGATTGTATCTCAAGCTTTATGATACGTCCATACTTTCTAACCTGTGAACCATTTTGTTCAGTAAGACATATAATAATATTAAATAACGATATACAGAGATTGTTATGGCGGAAGCTCGACATAGATATAATTTTTTGCGTATGTATAGATGTCTTGTACTGTCATACGCCGACTACATACTAGATTAAAAATTTATTTATTTTCACTTCATTTTAATACTATTGTAATGCAGTGTCTTTGGATTACGAATATAACTATGTGACTTGGGTGTCCAAGTGCAGATCATGGTCCGCTTCATGTTACTTTCTGCATTTGTAATGAGTCGTTTTGAATATTGGAAGAGTTTGTGATTGTAGGCACTAATGAAAATTATAATGACTATTTCTAAGTTACATATAATTGCTGTACATATACTTTTTAAGTAGATTTTATGACCAATTACAGTACATCGGAAATGACAAATGCTTTAGAAACTGTGCATTGTATGTAACACGTATATATTACAGTACAAATTACATCTGTATGCGGAGGCATTTGTTTGAATTAATAGGCTATATAAATCATATTTTTTATATTGTGTTAATATGTAAATAAACAAGATAGGACACTTTATTGAAAGCTGCTGTTGTTGAACTAATTGACTTTACTAGAGATTGAAATATTTATACTGTCATATAACGTCCTTGTGTATATCTTCGCTGTTCACAAAACCTCTATGCAATAGTTTTGTTATGTTATTAATTCATTTATATCTTAAATTATCTGTGTAACCCAAATTGGTATATCGTTTATTTGAACTTCATATTTCGATCCATGATCCAGAGAGGTTTGTTTCTCCAATCCAATTTTGAGTTTCTTGTTTAGATAATGCGTCCATCACATATGTATTATGTATTAAAGGCCTAGCTTTTGTCTCTAGCTTTTTGACTGGGCTTTAGTTAATGGCTATGTGAAAACTGTTGAATATTGTTTAGCATGACATATGGCCACATTGAATAATAGCATATTGTATACTGCATATCTGAAAAATAACAATTGCTTAAATATACTGTTCATTTACTCTTTTAGTACTAATTTAGTGAATCTTATTTGACAACACATGATCTAGCCAAATTATCATATTTGATTCGCAACTGTTTTAGTTGAAACGTGTATTTGATCGTGTATTTTGAAAGCATAACTGTTACAAGCATAGACCCAGATCCACCGACTCAGGTGGAATTTAGGGCGTATGCATTGTGTTTGCTTGACATAAAAAGTAGCACAAATATAAACTGTGATATCCCTGTGTATCATGTGACAAGTTGTCGGTGTATGCTCTTCGCAGTACATTATGTACTCTAACAGGTAAATACGGTAATCAAGGAGGAAGCCCATTAAATAGTTTAGAATTACTGTAGATAGTGTGTGATACTTATGCATCTTGCAAACAATCAAATGTTGTTAATAATAATAATAATAATAATAATAATAATAATAATAATAAAATAATAATAATAATAATAATAATAATAATAATAATAACTGGATCTATGCAATGCTGATGAACACTAAAATGTATGTATTTGACACCCATACACTATATGGTAACAGCCAGCAAGGAAATCTTGCTTTTGAAAGACCTACCTCCATCCTTCCACATAATGTAAGTCATCATTCGATCTGACCATCTGCGATTCATCTGTTTTACTTCACACGAAGTTGGTGACGACAAAATATGGTAGTGATCACTTTCTAAATATACTTCAGCTGTAATACTCATAAATTTCAACGGCTAGGGTACAGACGGAAATTAGCCTAAGCAGATTGGCAAACAGTTCAGTCTTTCTGAGAATCGTGTTGAGCAGTTGATTGCTACGTGTGAGTAGTGAATCCATTACACTTGTTTAAACAGATTATCCAAGATTTTGATATGGATACACAATATCAAATATGGTTTGATAATGTTCTCAAAACGGCAATGAAACAGAAAAAGGTTCTAATGAATTTCCATACCAATTCAACAGCTGAAACGCTAAATAAATATCTTATATACACGAGAGAGAGAGAGAGAGAGAGAGAGAGAGAGAGAGAGAGAGAGAGAGAGAGAGCAAACTGTCAACTAGGAGAGTCTATACCTCTAGGTATAACTTTCGTTCTTTAATCAAATCATAATGGATTATGGTATTGAAAACAATTGGTAAAAATAAAAACAACGGGTTAAAATGTTTGAAATCTGAAACTATTTGCATGCACTTCTTCTGCCTATTACAAAACATTCATGATGACCCAAAATTATTGTTGACGGCTATGTTATCCAGTTTGTGGTGGTGACCAAACGTTTAGGGGTTATTTTCAATGTTAACTAATTTTCCTTTAACATAATAAGTAGATTAGGGACAAATTGTAAAGAAAACCCTGTATTTAATACGAGTTATGGCAAATATTGCTTTGGGAGTAGACCTGAAGGTTCTGCATCGGTTACGCAGGTTTTCAGAAAGATTTTGAAGTTTGACTATGGCTTGATTGTAGAAGATCAGATTGTTCCCCGATTGGTTAAACCATACCTAGTTTTCTTCATTTCCTTATCTTTTATTCCAACAAACGTTTACATGCAGCACTGTATTGGTACAGTTTTAGCAGAATTTATATGTGAACTTCTTATTTTATCATGTGCATATGTCCGCTGAATGTTGGACTCAAAATTTACATGCCACTGCGCCACATTACTATTTTGCTATATCACTATTTTCACCTAGCGATTTTCTCCCCAAAATTTCACCACACTACCGCCGCACCAGCCCGCCCCCCACCTCGAGAAAACAACTGGCAAAACTTTACGGACTTTTCTTCTTACATTTCAACTGAAAAGTCTTGAATGAGTTTTATTTCCAGCATTCCACGACTTCATTTTCAGGAGTTAATGCCTTTGTTTGGCTGGCGTCTTGGTTTTGGTTTCCACAACATGAATTAAAAGTTCATTGGATTTCAATCAGATTTGACACTTAGCGTTATGTTAATATGAATGTGAACGAGGTTTGATTTCCAGTATTCCATAAAAGAGTTTAGAAGAGTTATGGTCCCTGATTGTATGTCGTTATATTTTTAGATTCTGCTGCATTGCTTTTCTACGGATGGTTCGTTTTCCGCGATTTGTTCTCAAGAAACTTAATATAGCTTGAAAGAGTTTAATTTCTAACATTCCTCAACATTATTAACATCAGTTATTAAGCTTGAGTTCCCATCTAACTTTGATATCTGACACATAACTTTAATACGGAGCTTCGTATTGCAGCTAAATTTCTAATGCAGCTTCATGGTGGTATGACCATTAACGAGTCTTAATTTCTAGTGTTGCATGATACCATTACCAAGAGTTATGACCCTGATTATCCATCCACAAGCTTTTGGTTTCCACATTATTCATTTGCCACCTTCGACCACATTTGACATGGAGCTTTATCTTGATGATCTCCTGACTTTATTTTATTTAGGGACGTTTCCGCTCTGAATACTCCTACATTAGTTTCCTCTCAATAGTTCTCTATCGTTCCAGACTTGTCAACCGAGCTTTGGTGAGTGGGGTATTGTTTTGCGTTCCGTACATCACCAGTAGCACTAGTTAAGTCTAGCTGATAGTGCCTTTCATTTCCTCGTTCTGCGCACCATTTTGTGTGGCATTTTAATATGCAATAACTCAACACCAGACAACAGCTGAAAGTCTTGCTGCTATTCAAAATAATGAATTGATCTGTAAGGTTGATGGGTAAAGTGGAACTATTAATTTAATGTCGTTTATCTTTAAAAACACAAATGATACAACTTGTACATTGCATAAATTGCTGGAAGCGATTTGTTTTTATATTATTATGAATGTCTATGTTGTGAGGTTAACTCTTTGCCTAATTGTAGTTTGTAGCTTAATCTTTTGATCATTTGTAAACAATATATTAATATGACCAACGTTTGTCCATAATTGAAGATTGCAGTTTAAAATAATGGTAATTTGTAAACATGCTGACACGGCCTTTATTATGACCTTATATATTTCTAGAAGTGAATTTGTTTACAGTCTATTGAAATTTTCCATTAAAATGATTGAATTTTACAGAAAAGGCTGTTTGCCACATAGGTCCAGTGGAGATGATCATAAGGTTCTGTAAACTATTTCTTCACTCCTATCTTAATATCGGTCCATCAGAATATTTGTTTTCTGTTATAATTTGAAAGGAATATTTTATATATTTAAATTATTCATTGCAATTGCAAATTGCTCACGGACTTTGGACCAGAATACTGTATTGTGGTTAGTGAGACCTCATTCAAAGATTTTCTGGATTATATAATTGTCATTCGACAGCTGCAGTGGCCTAAAGCTCCATTGGAGTTAATAAAAGAGAAAGTTCTCTGAGCCGCAGCTTCAGAAATTATTCTTCTTTACATAGTTTCTGATTTCTGACATAAGTTGTCAAAGGTTTGTTAAATTACAAGAACTACACTTCACTCAACTCAGTTACAAATGTAATTACACTAGGACGGAACAACAAGGAAAAGCAGTTTTCAGCCTGGTGATAGAGTTTTGGCTCCTTGCCATACCACAAAAACCTCTTCAGGTTAAATTGTATACCCATATAATATTACAAAGAATGTAAATGACTTACATTATGTGATAATCACTCATGGGAGAAGGAAACAGAAACAACTGTCACATATATGCTATTTTTGTTGAGTTAACCCAACTGATCATCCAAATAATTGATTTGTACCTGCCCCACAGTCACTGTTTAACCGAATGCAATATAACTATAGTGACTTTGGTGTAACCGAAGTTCCGAATTCGGAAATATTAAACAATCTAAACCAGAAACGTTCACATTTGCAACCACAAGAAAAGAGTGCACTAGCGCTTGATTCCTGATATTCCAACACGAACAAATAAATATATCATATCCTTGAAAGTTTAGATTCTACACCCGTGAAACAGCATCCTTACAGGCTGAATTCGTTCAAGCAGGAATGTTCGAGGAAAGAAATTCTGTATTTGCTGGAGAATGATGTCATATTTCCAAGTAAAATTAATGGATTTCATCATGTATTATTGTGCCTAGACCATATAGCAATAAATGTATGTGTACTGACTGTAGAAAAGTGAACCGTGTCATCAAGCAGTTTCATTTCCATTGCCAAGTGTAGATGACTGTAAAGATAAAATTTGAAATGCACGATATATCACCGCATTGGCCTTTGAAAAAGGAATCTGACACATTATAATGACAGAGAGAGGAAAAACAAATCCTGCTTTTGCAAACCCAGATGGACGTTATCAATATGAATTGATGCCGTTCGGTATGAAAAATTCTCCTTTAATATTCCGAAATTAAACGAACATGATAACATCTGGTCTAGATAATTGTAACGCGCATAGCGATGACGTCATCATCTACAAAGATATATGGAATGATCATTTGGAAACCAGTCAAAAATTCTTTGATCGACTCATTATGCAAAGTAGACCATTAATTTAGATACAAATGAGTTTTGCCGTGATTGTATTACATTTTGTAGGAAATATTGTGGGACACGGTCAAGTTAAACCTGAAATAAAGTTCAAGACAGTCGTTTAGTTCCCAGTTAATATCAGCAAAACGTGAAGCTGCTATTTTGCGCGAAAGAAATTTTATCTCAGACGAACGAAATTGCCACTTTAGTATACTACTAAACTAATCACATATCTATCTAGTTCAGCATTTGATTGTGCTAAATCTAACACCATTGTATTTTATTTGCTACCAAATTATCTTTTGCTCCAATTAATAGAGCAAATAATCTAGACGTAGCGCCCAATTACCAAACATAATACACTCAAAAAACCACCTTTCGGGATGCGAATTTAGAAGCTCCAAATGCAATGTTCAAAATGCGTCAAAAATTATGTTCTCACAACATCATCTTGGTTATTCTATCCCTGCCCTACACAATCACCCTCTAAACAAAACTGTTCCATCGATGCCATTAAGTTAGAAAAGTCCTGAACAAGTCCTCTAATTTTTATAGAGACGATTCGAAATATGGAAGGTTGTTGCTGTTGTTGGATTTGTTGTTGTATGGTTTAACGCCATGTTTCAGCACAAGATATGCTATACATGGCGGCCAGTATAAATGGTGGAGGAAGAACCAGGGAAAACCCAGGAAAGGACCACCGACCCACGAGAATCTACTGGCAAGTTTTTTCACATATCCACATTGGCCGAATCCGAGACTGGAACCCACGCAGACAGAGGTGAGATGGCAGTGATCCGTAACGGTGAGCGCTTTTGACCACTTGGCCACTCGGGGCCCCTGGAAGGTCGGATCATTCGTTGCAACACGCAATTCGAGTTGGTTGCTAGAGAATTTCAGACACGCGCAACTCTTTAGAATACATTCAAGCCTATCAAGAAACAAATTTTATCATGATACTGGATTTCGTTTCCACACCGAAAGCTAGGAGAACCTTGTTTTCTAAAATCTATATTTTTGAACTTCGTTTGTAAAAAATCGACATACATACACATACATACATACATGCATACATACATACATACATACATACATACATACATACATACATACATACATACATACATACATACATACATACATGCATACATACATACATACATACATACATACATACATACATACATACATACATACATACATACATAAATACATATTTAAATGGTGACTAGGGTTGTGACAAAGTCATGAACCGGATGTTAATAGTAAATCGGAACATCGCTCGACCATTTCCGAGAAATTTAGAATGACTCATTGTACTAATGATACGATACAGTTCTGAATTGTCTAGAAATATGTGACATACAATATAGTATATACTGGTTTGATGGTCCATAATTGGTTAATAATGTAAAGTAAAATAGTATTAAAAATATATTTTGAGAGCTTATCCTATCCAGAACTGAAAAATATAAACACAATTCTATTGACACAATTTTAGCATTTCTTTTACAGACTTACTTAAGAATATCCAATAATGAAAGTAACACCTGATTATTTAGGTGGAGAAGGAATAATACGTGTTTCATAAGCACGCAGATCCAAAACATATCCCCGTCACATCATATTCTCCACATAGAAGTTAGCACCAACGATGACTTTGCACTGACAACTATAGGTCTGACCAGGAGCACGCATAAATTTTCAGTCATTGAATATTGAATATCATGGTGTTTTCATGTTTTTACTATGGGGGCTGAATTAGTACAGTGAGTCCAGACATGACAGCGGATGTAGTGGTGGGAAGACACATCACTATGATGGGTTTGGTGATTCTTCTCTGACGGAGTATATGTTAAACATAAAAGTTCGACATTTTCTTATTGTAAATTTGTCTTCTTCCGCAGTATTAGTTCATAATATTGTTCTCAATTTTGGAAAATCACATCGGAAGTTTCTTTCTCGACTGGACGGAAAGGCCGATGATGTTTTTATTGGTCAATATTGTGTCACGTGGGCTGGGTACGACATAGTGTGTCGTTTTATAGCGATATAATGCATGGTTGCATTGTATAGGATATTCAATGACAGATACTACAAAATAGATGAGATTTTGTGATTTCAAAGCAATGAATGGAACTGAAAAGGAAATTCGATAATACAGATTTTTCGATGGATTGGTTTGATCAGACGTGCGTACTGATGACGACACAGTAACATTGTCTTCAGCTACTTCAGTATGTGAAAACTTCCATCTGATTTGAAGTTAAAAATAAACATTAAACAACTTTAAAAAATGTAATTAGCAATAGTTGCGTGTCTCAAGACAAAGTATGTTGGAAAATTACCAATTAGGCAAGATGTTCTCTGCAAGTGGTCATTAGCATGTCAGTGTAAAAGAAAGTTTAGACAGTTCCCATGTAGCTTTCACAACATTTTCTTGTTCTGGAGACAGCATTATTTATGCAGTCTATATTGTCCAGCCTTTCAGCATCATCTATAACTGAACATGTTCAGTATGCTGACTCGGTCTTTAGTCGAGTTATGGCCTCTAATTGTCCATCTTACCAGCTTTCCTTTTTGCAGGATAACTACCTTGGTATTCAACTTTAGTGAAGACACCATAGATTACTTTTGATTTTTTATGTCTGCATACTCATGTATCAGTGCTGTGTAACCTGATTCTTTAACCCACCATCATTTGTTTTCACACAATACTTGCCTTGATTATTTTTAATTGCAAGAACATTTTATATGGTTACAAGTCTACGATCTTAAAGTAAGTAACAGAAAAGAGTGAAAATCAACAAACTTTGTGAAATTCATCAAATAATTTATTTCCCTAGAATACAAAGTGAAAATGTAAGAATAAGGAACTTACGTTACGATTTAAATCCCAAATGATCCTAGAATAACAGACACAAGTCCTAATAATTAAAGTCCTGAAGAATTTAAATCCAAAGCTGAAGGAGATGATGTGTCTCTGGTTGATCGTAGAGTGTTGATGAGTTAACAGTCTCTTCTTGAAACACAGTAATATAATTCAAGGTTTGAATTTACTTTAAATTCCAATGAATGTCCCTGTCCAAGAATTTTATCAGAGCACAAATGTATTTTCGGGAAAAATAATCTCTTGAATTCAATAAGTTAAAGATAATGAGTCTTCTTAGTTACAAGACTATATAGCTTTAACTCGGGTCACAGTTGGTATTACCGAACCTTCTAGAATGATCTTGACATTTACAAAATAAAACTGTCAGTTACTGTTAGAAACCTGTTACTAAAATTAATAATTTATAACTATGACAAATACACCATGAAAATTACAAAACCTAGACCTAGACTCAAATAAACATATTTACTTCTATTAATAATAATAATTCTGATTTTAAACCCATACACATTGAAAATAATTTAGCTACGTATTATTTTTTTACAGAATACACTTAAAAAAGTCAATTCAGATGAAGCAGAAAATGAACTCAGTTCTGGACAAGGTAAAGTCCAACAATAGCATCGAATGAAAGAATAACAAACGTTTTTCACAAAAACTTATTCACAAATTAAATATATATATTATGCAACATTGTTTTCAAATAACGTAAGTGGCATTCGACTATCAGCTTCCTGTTTCAACTTGTACTACATTTATGGCCGCTGCATGAAGGACCTATACTTTGTATGCAGGTTTATGTAAATGAGAACTCAACTGGGTGTCATTTTCTGTTTTCTCCATTATCACCATTGTGCATGGTTGGTAGTGTCTTCCTTTATAAATGTACTATTAACCATTTATTACCTCTCCATTATCACCTAGCAATATCCTCTGCCAAAATATGATATCCTCCCAAACAAGAAAAACAGGGGACATCAATTCTTAGGGTTTGCTTCTAACATTTCAACCATATTTAAACTGCATTTTGGATGAAGTTGTTTCCAGTATTCCACAACCATTTTGGGGAGATATAAACCCTGATTTTCCGTCATCATTATTTTGGTTTCTGCTGCATTAACTTACAAAAGATTTTTGAATTTCAGCGATATTTAAGTAAGCAACTATATATTATTGATAATTAAATGACTTTTGTTTCTAACATTCCACTGCAACACTAAAATCAGTTATTGCATCTGAATTCCCATAAGTTCTAATTTTGGTTTCTGTGGCAAACATTACGAAGACTGGTGGTTTTCAACTAAATATCTAATGCAATTTTATAATGATACGAACTTGAATGTGTTTCATTTCTTGTGGTCCACGACATTATTAAGAGTGTTTGCTTCTTGTTATCCATGCATCTGGTTTTTATTTTCACAGCATTATTTGACCCAGAATTTATAACATTCAACCATAAAGCTTTATTGGTGTACGATTCCGGCATTCAAGTCGCCGTTTAGAGAAGTTGTTGCCTCTGAATAACCTTAACTGTCTTTTCTTTCTCGTTATGAAATTGCCGAGTGAATTTTAGTCTAATTTGTAGCAGCTTTTCATTGTCCCAGAAAATATTATGTGTGACATAACAATGTGCAGTAACTAAACGCCATAGATCAGCCGATATTCCTGTTTTGATCATTGCTAGTGAAATAAAGATTTGATAGATGAGGTTGATGGACAAAGTGGGAGTATTCTTGCTATATCTTTCTTTAATATAAGCAGACAAATATCTGTAAGCTGCATGTATTTGTCAAGTAACATCAGTAACTACTTTCATATAGATCCAACATTAACATGATAATGCTAACGGTCATACAACCCGAATATTTGGATACTACAGAATATTACTTATAACAGATTACCATATCATAACTATAATTCATTGAGTAGTTACGATAATTTAATAATGTAAATTATACTGTTTAATAATAATAATATAACCAGTGACACACAATATATGTACAGCTGACAATGTCTAAAGTGGATTGCATTGAAGAATATGCTAATCTTCAGACTGCATGGAAGATCAAGAGTCAATCCGATAGATTCAACGCCGTCTTCCCTTTTAAAATGGACTTTTGAAAATTTGTCTTTTCGTCAAATTAAGTCAGATTGAGTTTTGTTAAAAAGAATTTGAGAAAACATATCTTTTGTGTTTTCACACCAGTACTTTTTATTGTCACATCTCAAAGGATACTGAGTGCGTGACGATTCGAGGGAGATATCACTATCAGCAAGTTCTATGTCATGTCTTATGTATGTATGCATATATATATATATATATATATATATATATATATATATATATATATATATATATATATATATATATATATATATATATATATATATATATATATCCTTAACAGTAAAACGTCACTGTGACATACATATTTCAAACTTTACTGGTTTAAGTTTTATTTTTACGTTTAGCCTATAACAAAATTAGATATAACCGAAATATTTTGTGATGGAGAAGCTGAATCATTACGAGTATTACATTCTCATCACAAACAGAGATCACTGTGACCAGTCAGAAATATATATCACTCTGACCCATTACATAGGTCACACTGACCAATATCTTACGTTGTACTGATTTGGGAGATCAACTTTGCTTTTTAAACTATTCATGCCTGAATCGTGAAGCTAACGGACTGAACAAATCTCTATTGGCATGTCACCATTACAGAAAAGGTCAATATTGCCTATATTTTATATTTTTCTGGATACTATTCAGTTTTTGTTGCATTTAGCTAGGTTTTGTGCATGCTATGTACACATGATCAGATCCAGAATCATGTAACTTGGTGAGGGGATGCATCTTGAGGTACACGTCTCACTCATTTGGTATTAGGTAATTATAATCATATTTAGCTCCTCACTGATCTGAGTTAAAATGATCTGTTAAAATGATCTATTCAATGCTCATTTCTCAGTCACTAGAACCCCATAATGATAATGATATGTATTTCTCTTAATACCACACCCTTACACAAGATTAAAGAGTTTCATGTTTTTGATGTACTAGTAACTGTACGGAAACTAACAGCATCTGCAAATACCAGAGATTTTACAAAGTAACTAAAACAACAAAGAACTTGTAGACTATGGCTCTGCGAGAACTACGTTAAAGCTATAAGTTTTGGGAGCTTTTATATGAAGCGTCGGTAAAATTAATCCCGATGATTTGAAACTGTCCAGAATATAACCAGAATTATAGTCTACGTGTTAAAAGACTTAGAAAACTGCATTGAAACTTCACAGTAATTTGCCTTACTTGGAAACCTGGATGAAAGAATTTTACACGGTTTCCTTGTAGTTGATGCCTAATCTCCCTGTTTCTGAAACTCATGATTTATACGTTTTTTTCTCATTTAAAGCTATTGCTTTAGCCCTTTTTTCCACTAGTTCCATGTATTCTCTGTCCTTTTTCTCTCTGATCTCCCTGTCTTCCTCAGTTCCAATTTTAAGTTTCTTAATTCTTTCTATCAACGTTTCAGAATCCCAAACGAGCTGTAGTTTTATTCCTGCATTGTGAAGTTTAGCTAAGCCTTCGATATGTTTGTTTTTATCATCCTTGGGGTACATTTTATAAAACGAACCAAATGTTATGCTAATATGAACATCACAATCCTTCTCAATGATTTCCTTATAAGATATAATGTCATCTGCACATTGTTTGCACGGCGAGTAATTAATTATAATTTCGTGATTCATTTTCATCCTCTTTTGAACCTCTCCTTTTTCTTTATGGCTTCGTTTAGCAGTTTTACCTGAGAGGTCGAGATCACTAAGATCAGAAGATAGTTTCTTCAATCTAGCCGAGTCATATTTACCTTGCAGATAAGTTAACATTAATTTTTCTGCGTGTTTTTTATTTTTTTATTTTTTATATTCATTGTACGACTGCTCCTTCTCGTGAATATTATCATTGAATGCAAGAGAGTAGTAAATACACGTTCTTCTTGGCCAAAGATTCGCATTTATGTTATACATCAGGTGTATCAGGAAATACTTTTTCAAGTGTTTGTCAGAAGGGATGTTTTCGTCTTCACTCTCTTCGTCTTCACTGTCTTCGTCTTCACTGTCTTCGTCTTCACTCGAATCTGCAATTATATTGAGAAATATTTCATCACTGAAACAAAATTTGTATTTTTGTAAAACCTATTTCTAAAACCTATGTAAAAATACAGTACTTTGATTAATGATGGACTGCACACCACATTAGTGTTTGCAGATTTTGTCCTTAAAAATCGCTTGCTAATTGATTTAACATGGCTGTTAAATGTCTTTTAAAACCTTATTATATATCCATTTATGTATTATATAAAGAATGGATATATAATCATAAATATAAAACGCCCACAAATTAGGAAAGAAAAGGTGATTCAGAATATTTGTACCTGACATCTTTCAACGCTGATGGGTGATTAACACACTTCGGTATTCAGCATTGTCATCAATTCCTTTCCTACATAATAAAACAAGAAAGAAATAAAGAAACATATGCTGTATGAAATAATGTGCGTATTTTAATATAAAAAATAACTTCCCAAAATTAGTTCACAAATTTAAAGAAGAATCTCGCCATATAAAGGAAACATTTAAGATAACAATTACATACAAATTAAAATTAAACTGGGTTTCATTAATATCTGTAACTTGAACTAATAGCTAAAATAATTTGTTTATATATGAAGTTGGTAACAGAAATATGCAGAAAGATGAACATATTTTAATAATTCAAGTTTATGAAAAATCTTTCATTTCTTTATTCATACATGTTGCTATTTCTATTTGTCGCTTCAAGTCTTCTTCATAAGTTCTTTCATTAAATCGTTGATTAATTATTTTACTAATCCATTTCACCATGTAATTAATTAATTCATATATATATATATATATATATATATATATATATATATATATATATATATATATATATATATATATATATATTGTTGTTTTTTTCTTTTGTTTTCTTGATATGCATTACTCATTGATGGTAGCTATTGTCAGTCTTTATTGCTCACTCATTCGACGTTGACGCCCAATGAAGCTTCTTTCGTCTCCTTTAGTCGTTCATTTATAATTGATCTCGCATTGTGTTGTGCCGATTGGTAAACTAACCCTCATTTTGTTAAATTCTCATTAATACTTTTTCACAATCAAATTTCTTTTGTTATGTGCAGTGCTTTTCCTAATGAAAAGAATAAACAAACAAATAAAACAGAAAAAGGGTTATGTCTGCGAAAGTTTCCATGGCTATTTCTACAGGAATTAAAACTTTATGAAACATAATAAAGTTAAAATTTTTAATCCATGTAGAAACAGCCATGTAAAGTTTCGCAAACATAACCCTTTTTCTGTTTTATTTGTTTGTCTTGTCTATGTTTTGTATTTGCCTTTGAAAAAGACTCATTAAAGACTCATTAAAAAGTCGAAAGCGCTCAGGCTTGTTAGATACTAGTTTCTCACTGTCCGTTGTCAGTTTTTTGCATTTATCTTAATCAATCCCTGCCACACGTGATCCCTTGCTGAATCCAGTGCATTTATAAATAAAATACAAATTATATTTCAAATCTTGAAAAGAAGTCATAATTGTACAATAAAAGATGATGTAACAAGTCGTATGTCTTGTACGTTTCTACCAATTATGTTCAGTTGTCAACTGTGTCTACCAACAACTTTATCTATGTGACTAACATAAACTTTCTGGAGGGAAATATGTTTTCTCGTTTCCTTGGGTAAAACTAGGGTAGACTGTACCATGTAGAATGCTTTCGATATAGTGTGATTTATTTTCTTGTTGTCCTGTTTAAAATCTTTTCACAGTGGTTTGATATATGTGTAAAGTGTCTTAAATACCTTATGCGAGATACATTGTCCTTGATGTTATCAAGAGGCCAACAGGACGATGCTCTACTACAAGTACTTTTATTTGAATTAACTTACAACGTTACGTTGCAACCAATTAAGTTATCAATGATGTCAAATATATGTAGATTGTACAGTTCCTATAATTCAAAGCTACTTCATAAAATTAATCACTATTTGCCATTTTGAGTCAAAGTGATAGGTAATGTAAATTGTGGCCTCTACTCAGATTCAGATGAGATTTGTATAGATAAAGAATGCAGCTCTTACTTCCGTAAATATGTATTTCACTTTCAGGCAGGACTGTTGTTAATAGAAGAAACGAACCATTAAGTAACCAATGGTTTTTCCTCCCTTGTGGTGCCTATATTTGTGGATTCCATATACCATATACGTTTGCTAGAAAGTTCCTACTAAGCATATTTCAGAAAATATTACTCCTATATTTCGTATTTGTACCTAATGTGCATAATAATGAATGATTGGGCATATACAATTTAATTATTATTTTGAAATATTGATTATAATAAATAAATAAATAAACACACACACAATAGACCCCCTCACACCTTCCACCCACACTCACCCACCCACCTCCATATATATATATATATATATATATATATGTGTGTGTGTGTGTGTGTGTGTGTGTGTGTACCCTCGAGGTTCGGTTCCTTATCACTCACACTAATTTTTCTTTCCAATTTAAACGTTTCTCTCATGTTAATTGTTAGCATTGATTTGATACTTAAATGATGATATAATCGATCAGGAGTAGGCAGTTTATGCAATTCTCAATTATTTTTCTTCTAAATATACTCTACAATATTGCTAATTAAATTCAGCCGTGCAGTATATTGAGAAAAAATAAAAATGTTCGTACGTCAGTGACCAAGTGACCAAAGCAGTTTTAAATATGAATTGTCTAAGGAATAATGATATTGACAAATCGAAACAAATATTTCTTATCACGGTATTATATATATATGTCAAAAATATTTAGAATATATACAGAATGGTCTGTCACCATCAATTTTTCCCGGTTATGGTCATTCTTTTAGCTTCTCTCTGTAAGCAACCAACTGAACGAGCATTATTTGCAAACAAACTGCCTTCGGAGTTACATTTAATTTTCAATTCTTTGGATAGATAATGGGGTTGTGTATTCATCGAAACTATGTGACACGATAGGGGCATGAAAAAAGTAGTGCAAGACGAACATGCATGAATCTAATGATAAAATAAAATAAAACTTAATCATATAAATTAAATATCACTCATGTCGTAACAAAGTTTTGGACTAATTACTTTACATAGATTTGAGGTTTCTTTGGGTAACATCAGTTGTGTCCAAATATTTATGTTTTCTTTACGTTAGAAGTAGAATATTAGGCATAACTGTACAATAAATTCCGTGTCTTCACTAAATAGTTCTTCGAAAATTACTGTGATCAATTTTGTTTCTCCGTGTTATAGTCAGCTGCCGAATCTTCTGCTTTCTTTATTGCAGACGATATTTTGAAGAAGTGTACTGAAGCAATTCATCCCTGTTAAATAAATTGATAATTTTACTAAAACATAATGTATTCTAAATTTCTTCAGTGCTTATTTAAGTACATTGATAGCCGGTAGAGTGTGATTCACGTATTTATTTCATATGCTGGTCATATTTATAAGACCTCAAGATTATGAATTCAGGCTACTGGGAATATACTTACACAATCCATTAATATAATAAATGTTATTTAAAAAGTGACTGAAGGAAGGAAATTATACATGCTATTCATTATTTTTATCATCATTTCTTTACTTTCAGACGCCATTAATACAAAAACGAGATAAGCTGCATGTTATTCTTGTGTTTGGGGTGGACTACTCTCATGAATATTTTCCATATTTAGCTATCTTCATCCCAACATTCACGTTTATCCTAAATAAAATCCGAAGACGTGATCAGAAGCAAAGATAAAGATAATTAAAGAATGCAACCCTCATCTGCATGTGCATTAGATGGTTTCTAAACGTGTCTTCTGGGAATGTTCTCGATTGTGTCGTTAATTTTTGAAGGCTTCGATGGCGTAAGAGGTAAGTCAAAATATATTAATTTTAGAGTGTATTCATGGTCTTTCTAATATATATATATATATATATATATATATATATATATATATATATATATATATATATATATATATATATATATATATATATATATATATATATATATATATATATATAACACCCGGTTTAAGTTTATATCTCATTTGTGAATCCTAATTGTCTCTTATTTAAGATTGCCCTATAACTTTGATGACATAAACGTAAAAAATAAATCAGCTTTTGTCTCCCTGCAAGGCATAAATATGATGGGGAAATTTTCTTTCTATAGCAAACTACTTATCTACAACACCGGCAATTTTAAAAGAATCTCTCTCTTTTATGTCAACACCATTGAAGGATTTCTAAATGACCAATTTATAGCAAAACAGGTAGAATCACTAGGTATCAACTGAGAAAACGGTCACAAATTACGTGACTGTTATGTTGCAGATGAGTCAGAATCATTTGCAGGATCACAAACTAGGTTGAAGTCGTCTCTCAAAGGGAACATTGTTTCGGTCTTCATTGCATCAAAAATATATTGCTATTTTAAATTCTTTACAATTTATTTTGATCATTAATTATGTTTGTAATATTTTGGTCTTGTTAATAAAGATATTGAGAATTACAGTTGTCTTGTATAATTTGTTATAATACTTTTGTTAATGTTATGGAAAATGCGATATCATTGATGAAATCTCGCATTCATAAATACTTGCTCTCATATGAAATCCACGTTTGTTGTTTTATTGCGAGTTCATTGAATTAAATTTTACAGTTTTGTTCCCTCTAATCATAAATTATACATTGAAATACAAAGTTGTCGAAGATGGCACAAAAGTGTTTTGTTTTTAAAATATATAAAAATGTATGATTTCATCCTTGTATATAAAATCGTTAGTGATATACAGTCTACTCCTAGTCATACAAACTTGAACTTTTTATTGAATAAAAACTGAATAAAGATGAGCGTTGATAGTTTGATAAAGGTTTTATTTATGTAATGACGATAACTTCCAACTTGTTGTATATAACTGAATGCCCTTTTTATAAAATAGAAACATTCATCCAAGTATTCAAGTTTGTCATTTTATGTCGTTATCTGGTGCATGAAGATCTGTTAATTGCACAATAACAAATACTTGACATGTCTTAAAGCAGATTCCGATCGATGACTCCCGCTAAATGCACAACCTCGTTGGATTTCTATATAGAAATGCAAGGAATATACACGAAATTATAATTGCAAATTGACACCGATACAGACCGGAACTGTGTATAACTGGAGAGCCTGGATACATGATTGCATGAAAGAAATTTATAATGATATAACAACACAGATATAATCAAACTAGTCAGAGACTTATAATTCTTTCGAAACGTGTATTGAACCGCACCAATCGACAAAGTAGCATAAAGGAGTGAAAACCAACAAGTTTTATAAATTGAACAAACATTTTATTTCTCTAACATGGAAAATAAAAGATTAAAAATATCTTACAGTACGGTGAATGAAATCGTAAATAGGCCTAACAGTAACAAAACAGTCAAATATTATCGAGTATTCCAAATGCATTGCAGTCATGTTCCGATTGAAGTTCAATCCATTGACTTGATGTGCCGTTAGTTTTTATTAGATTAATTATATAATTCAAAACATTTACAAAAAGGTAATTCCAAAACAGCTACAATTAGTCAGATTTCAGCACTTTGTAATTCCGACGAATAAATGAAAAATAAAGTCATTTAATACGACTATTTGACTCCACTAAGACTAATGTGTTTTAGGTCAGTCTGTGAGAAACCACTGTGATTATAGCTTACAGTTGTGCTATGGTATATTTCGAGATGAATTATTTATTTAAAATATTTATTGAAATTACTAAAATGTTCATTCTCTTTTGGACTAATATACTACTTTGTATTATTGAGAACTCATTCATATGCATTCTGAATCGGGACAATGTCTTACATCAGGACATTCAAGACTATTGAATTTCATTCAGTCATTCTTTACTTTTGGACATCAGATAGGATAGTTAGAACTATTTGGAATTAAATGTACAATTCTGTAAGTGTCTCATGAATTTTCACTTTATATTTAAGGGAAGTAAATTGCTCGTTGATTTTACTTACATTGATGGTTTCACTTTCTGTCCCTTACATAGCTGAAGACCTAGAGTCGTAATAATTAATATTTATATTACAATGATTAAATATTCCGCTATATTATTTGTAAAGTTTCATATTTCTTGATAATATATTATAGGAATAAAAGCCCCCAGTCCTCAGTTCTGCTCCACACAGAAAAACGTACGAAGGAAAATAGTGACAGAGCGAACAATACTACCCGATCACATCTTTGCGTGCATTTTACATAAACATTCTCTCTCTGAATTTCCAATTACATGCAGTGTTCATATGCTGGCAAAGGATTCAAATAAAATTCCCGAAAATGGGAACACAGGTAATATGAATGTTATCTCTATTGTGCTACACCAAACAAACCCATTCATTCACAGCGGAGGATTTTGTATATAGCAAAACATAAGGTTATGAATTGTTGACCTTACCTAGCTGATTTCTATAGTTACAAATAATTACTGTCCTTTCAGGAGAACTCATATGAATTCAGTTACAATATGCTTTTGTCCAAGCAAATAAACGTAGGTAAAATGAAATAACAGTAACGGAAGATTAGGCATAAAATCAATACATAAAATTTTGATCTTTGCCTAATTGCCCTCATGTTTGTTAATTTGAATTCAGTAGGGGACAGACCATTTAATTTTGTTTAGATTTTTGAAGACTAAGGATAGGGGATGGGGTGGGGTGGGGTGGGGTTAGGATCTTTTGAAGAATATAAGCTGGACCTGAAATAGTTTTAACAAAGTATTTTTGCTCTCTTTTCTAGGTCAAAATATTCTTCGCATTAGTTGAAAAAAATAATTATTTACCTTGAGGTAAAAGAAAAATTTATTCCGCTGAGAAAGAAAATCCCCATCACTACGCTCCCATCAGCACCCTACACAGTAAAAATAAATGAAATTGTCGAAATCAAAAACCAAACCAAACCCTTACATCTATTGCTTTTCATTCGTTGAAATCTCAAGGGAAACGATCATCTAATGCATCGTTAAAATCTTCTTTACTTGATGGGACCATGACAATCGTATTAAGTATAAAGACTCAGTTAAAAGTTACGTGTAAAATAGTTCTTTATAAGAATTTTTTAAAAATGAATTGTGTTAACTTGAATAAGTAAAATTATTATTTGATCGTAATATAAAGAGTTTTGTTTGATTTGGTTTGGTGTTTTACGGCACATCAACCCAAGTATGTATTTCGTGCTGAGGAAATTGCAGTGAAGAGCCTTTCCCATCGACACAACATGGAAGCCGAACCAGATTAATCATATGCATATGCTTCGGACCGGCATGTTTTGGGTGGATATTCCGAAACGCAGACCACTGAGTCATGGCGTTACATCGAAATATGAAAAGCCGAATACATGGCCTAAGCTGATGTCCACAGCTACATTATAAACAAATTGAATAAAGTCAGAATAATTGTTGTTGTTACGGGTTGAACTCTATTTTGCAGCGCATGATTTTATATACATATTGGTCAGTATATCTGGTTGAAGAAGAACCTGGAGAGGCCACTGGAAGACCCACTAACCCATGGGAAGCCACAAATAAAACTCTCTCACATACCCATGTTGGCTGAGACCAATATTTGAACTCACACTGACAAAGGTGAGATGTCAGTGATCTGTAAAGACGAGCGCCTTAAATCACTCCGGCACCCGGGTACCTTCCCATGACAATGACTATTCAACTGGAATAAAATTGAAGCTACCATACATAAATAATCTACAACTGTGTAATTGCATATTGAAATATTACCTCATCAGTAGTATCTTCAGCATATTACTGACGTTCATAATGTGGGAAAGACGTCAAAATAAATTATTCTAAACCTGACTTTTTCATAATGGATATGGACCCAGGTTTCAACTCCAGCCAGTAAGAAATGACATTCATTATACGGATTCGACAGGAACGCAAGCAGTTGTGAATATAGGTAACATGAATTTGTATTTCTTCTATGGAATACCAAATACTTATGTAGTAATATATATATCGTATGATGATGCTTAATAAAGGTCCCTTTCGAATCACTTAAAAACGTGAAATTCCTGAATTATCTTCCATGTTTAGAAAAAAACAAAGTAGTAAGTACTAGTTGTACAATATGGAAATACTACTCTTCCTCCCGTCCTTAAACTTTCTGATGATTCTCCTCTTCTCCTCCTCCTCTTAATAATAGTACTGACAATGTTACTGACACTACAGCCAAATATTCCTGAACCTTGCATTAAACACTAAATATCACGACCACCACCACCACTAATAATTAGAACTTATAGTCTGTGCTACTAAATTACCCAAATTGTATTTGTATGCCAATTGCCTCTTCGCTGTTACCACTTTGTGGATATTATAGTAGGCGTCACCACTTCCTGAATGCTATTCTTATGTCTTACTGCAGAAATTCTACCAGCACAACTACGACTGCTGTGATGCTAGTTGTACCTTTATTTATACATGATTGACTGATCCATTCATTGTATTCTCTCTCTCTCTCTCTCTCTCTCTCTATATATATATATATATATGTGTGTGTGTGTGTGTGTGTGTGTGTGTGTGTGTGTGTGTCTGTTAACATGGATCAGAATAAAGCTGTCGACTTATGACTTTACTTACGGGAGGGGGCAGGGTTTTTGTTGTTGTGGTGATGATGATGGGGTAAACCATCAGCAATACTCTCTCGCTTGAGGTGGAGCCGGACAGAAGGCTTGGAAAGTCAAACACCATCATGGCACGACTAACAAAGAGGGTGCAGGAAAACAACACGCTGACAGAGCAGACCAAGATCTACCAGGCCTGCGTTCTCAGTACCCTACTATAAGGAAGTGAGACCTAGAGCACCTACATGAGGCAAGAGCGTCGGCTCAGCTCCTTCCATATACGGTGCCTAAAACGCATCCTGAAAATCAGCTGGCAAGACCGTGTCCCACACAGCGAGATCCTGCAGCGTTCAAGTACCCCCGGCATGTACTCCCTGCTGAGCAAACGCCGCCTTCGATGGCTGGGATACGTCAGACGTAGGGAGGATGGGAAGCTGCCAAATGACATCCTACATGGACAGCTGGCCACTCGCACCAGAAGAGGCGGCCGCCCATCACTCCGTTTCAAGGATGGGTGCAAGAGTGACACGAAGGCATGCGACATTTCACCTGACGGCTGAGAAGTGCAGGACGAGGACCGAGGCACCTGGAGACTGACGTTAAGCAAGGGGATAGCAGTCGCTGATTCGAGGAGGGGCCAGTTGGCGGCAGAGAAACGTGGGAGAAAGAAGAGCGCGGTAGCAACCCTAGTAACTCAAACTTCTCAGAATGTCTGCACCAATTGCAATAGAGTCCCAGCTGGAGTTTAATTTAATGCGTCACTTCGCATATGCCTGCACAGCCACAGCAGACGATGCCAATAACTCAGAGACAGATGTTGAAATTGTAAATTCAAAACCTGTGAAACAACAATCGTACAGGAAAAACCATCTCAAACAGGAACATACGGAAAAAGAAATTCATTATTTGCTGGACAATGATTTTATACAGCCCAGTAAAAGTGATTGAATTTCACAATATATACTTGTTCCGAAACCATATAAAACATTCCGTATGTGCACTGATTATAGGAAGGTAAACAGTGTGACATAAACAGATTCAGTTCCATTACCAAGAATCGACTGTATTGATAAAATCAGAAATGCCAAGCATTAATGACGTCAGATGGACTTTATCAATATAAAGTGATGCCGTTTGGAATGAATGTGTAATCAAGTACTTTTTAACGTCTAATGAATATCATTACATCTGGTCTAGATAATTGTGATGCTTATATCGATGATGTCATCAACTACAACGACACCTGGAAAGAACATTTAACGACAATTCGGAAATTCTTTGACAGACTTACTGATGCAAGTTTGACAATTAACTTCTCCGAAAGAGAGTTCTGCCGTGCTAGTGTAACTTTTCTAGGACATATCGTGGGACATGGTCAAATCAAACCTAAGGATGCTAAGGCAAGGCTTTCTTTGAATTATCTGTGTCTGTTAGTACAATGCAGCTGATGCGATATTTAGGTATAGTTCGATTCTATTGGAAATTTTGTTCCAATTTTTCTATAATTGCTGAACCCCTGACATATGTATTGAGGAAGAAGACAATGTTTAATTGGTCTGAAAAAATTCAGGGTCTAGTGACCCAACCCCCCTTACTTTCATCGTAAAGAAGAAAAATAAAAATCAAAGACTAATAATGTGGAGTTTGCTGTTGCAAGAATATAATGTTGATATCAGGAACATTAAGGAGAAAGATAATTTAATAGCACATGCACATTCCCGTGTATAGAAATGAATTAATTCATGTACGCTTTGTATAATTCATAAGAGTTCTTCTTAAGTTTTTCTTTTAAACCTAACATATAATCTATAGTAAAAAGAAAGCTTTATTATATAAATCTTTGTTTTTCTTTATCGGTGGAAGTATGATGTATATTTGATTTAATTTATATTTGATTTATTTTAATTGTTTGGTTTTTAGTTTTAATTTTTATATATTTTTATACTATTACATGATATTGCAATGTAATTTTATTTACTAGATTTGATTGTCCAAGAAGTTCAGTTCAGTTTTTCGAAAATTTAATAATAAAACTTTGTATCTAAAGCTGACCTAGTTCCTGACCTTGATTTACAAATTGAAGTAAACAACTTTGTATTTTAAAAGTTTTTTCTTAGCGTGGGTTTCAGAGTGAAATCTGGAGTACTGACTTTAGATGTAAATATCTTCTACGTTGTATTTCTTAATTCTGGTTTTGCTTATAGGTTGACCCTTATCTGGGCGTCTGTTTTGCGCAGTAGCCAGTTTTAATAGTGATGTTTTGAGGTGGACTTTTAAACACTTAGACGTCAAAGTGATTTTTTGTTGTGACCAGTTGGAGTTTAATTTTAATTTCTATTCATGATTATTATTTTCCCTGGAAATAGTTTTGCTAAAAACTAATTCTGTGACAAAGACAGTTATAGAAATTTAGAGAATTTAAACATCGCAATATTATTTTCTGTGGGTCAAAAAAAAAAGCTGTAGACACGTCAATACTACAGGGACCACATCATACGTCATCGCCTTCCATTTTGGAGTTTCGTCGGGACTCGAACTCAGATTCATTATAACATTTTATTGCTAGGACTTCTATTTTTTAATTCTTGGATTATTCTTGGATTATTTTTGGATTTGCTTCTTAAAACCGTAAGTTCATTTTCTCGTTTCTAATTTGTTGTTCTAGGGAAATAAATTATTTTTGTTAAATTTTACAAAGCTTGTTGTCTTCACTTTTTCTTGTTACTGTTTAAAAGAGCCTAAACACGTACTACCAATAACTGCAACCATAACTGAACCAATACCAGTAGCCATAACTGAGCTAATACCTGTAATTATACACTATGGCTGTGCGCCAAAACAGTAATGTACCACCAAGTTGCAGGCAAAGAACAAAATGGTTAAAGATATACATTGTGCGAAAATCGTTTTGACGACAAAAAATAGCATACACAAGAGAAGAAATGCCGTAAAAGTGGCAATCATTCTAATTCTAAACCCTCATGCTAACGCAAGACTAGGTTTTTTCATGCTTTCCTTTGATTACGTTACTCATCATCCAATTGTTTCTCGAATATAAAAAGGACAATATTTCTCTTAATCCCGAAACAATGAGTAAGTATGCATTATAATTGTTATTCTACAAACCAGTTCTTTAAAGGTAGGCTCACAACATTTCTCTTTTTTTACCCAAGCCCTTTAAAGTGTTTTTCCAATTACCTTTATTTTATTTCTATTAGTCAATGCTAGAAATTTCCCTTGGCAAAGGACATAACTCAGCAATCTTTATTTTATGTTACGGTATACTTACTGTAGTCAGTTTTAAACCTTTTTATATGTACGTTGTGTTTCTTGTATCCTGTAAGACGCATAACTTGTTCACTAAAAATAAAATAAGGTTTTCCGAGTTTTCATTTAATGAAATATTTGTACGGGTGGTATATCAAAGATACAGCGTATATATTAAATACATATTTGATTTATACCACACGCAAATTTCATGTGGTAATTTACAGCGTATAATGTAATTGATACTGACTGCCAAATGTTTGGTAGTGTAAGGGACTGAACTTTTCGTATCTAACATTTTCACCGAAAAAGCAGTTTCATCAAAAAGGTCGCTCATATTAATTAAGGTTGTATTTAATACACGAAATGAACACACGCCAAAACGAGATTAAGTTGTAAATTGCTTTTAAAAATGTACGTGTAAAGAGCGTTTCGTATCATCAGCTTCAACACCATAGTCATTAAAGTACGCCTATTCAAAACGAGAACTTTGAAGGAACAAGGCATATCTATAAATCATTATTATAGTTCGTTCATGTCCGATTATGTGGCTTTGCGAATTTTCAAGTGAACGTCTTAAAATGTAACTAAAATTATTAAATGCGTTGCCCACCTGAATGATTTCAGCATCTTTCGTATCGATATACAGCGCAACGGCTCCTTCCACACATGCTGAAACTGAGGAGATTATTTTTTCATGTAATTTGCCAACTTGGCCCAAGGGTTGTCCAAGAGTTACCCTTTCATTAAGGTCTGACTCATTATGAGAGCTACGGGTGAACAAACATCGTGTTCATCATCCACCTTTCTATAATCTACATATAAATTTCACTTAAATGTTTGTTTTTTTTAAAATAAAATAATTGACAAAAAATATACATTATCAACTTTAAATATAGATACCTGTACAGTAAATATTTTGGGATACTACTACTACTGATAATAATAATAATAATAATACAAAATTATGTTTCTATGCTGAAACTAAATACACACTTTCAGCCTCTTGATAATCTAAATTTTAATAATCAATGCAGGAAAGGCATTTTACATCAAAAATTGCTACTTACGCTCTCTTTCGTTTTATGCAGTGTTGAATTACAAATGGGTAATGTTTGGCCAATGACACTATGGCAATTCCCGCATTTGTGAACACGGGTAATATGAATATGTCTTTATATTGTGCTAAAGCAAACAAACCCACCAATCACAGCGGAGCATTCTGCATATAGCAAAACGTAAGGCGGGGAGTAGTTTATCGGTGATTTTTGTAGTTGAAAACAATTACTGCCTTTTCTTTTCAAGAGCACTCAAATGACTTCAGTTGTGATATATATACCTTGTTCATGTCTTTGTTCAAATAAACGAAGGCAGATAAAACTAAACAACAAAGAAGCAAGAATTAGGATAAAAAGAACAAAATTTCGATGTTTCCATGCCTTCTTGCTTGTTTAATTGAATTCAGTAAGGGATCGGAAATTTAAGTTTGTTTATTTTGGTGGTGGGGGATGGAGAGTGGGGTGGGTGCGAAGATGTTTTGCAAAAAGTAATCTGAAGGTTAAATAACTCAAAAATTACATCTGCTCTGTTTCATAGCTACAAGAACCTACTATTTCCATTATATTAGTTGAAAACAAATAATTATCTTGAGGTGAAAGAAAAATATATCTAGACCAAATTGAAAATCTCAAACCCCACACCTCTCCATCTTCAACAACTATCCCCACCGAAAGAAAATAATTTAAATTGTCGGTCCTTTACCCGATCCATGCATCTATTTCTCTATCGTTTTCCTTTCTTTCATTTTGTATGCCTGGCTAGTACTGATAGTATAAATAGAACTACAACTGCCATTCCTCCTACTTCCTCATATCTCTAATTGTGCACACATGTGCTATGAATGAGTATTTGTATTGTACTATAAAAAACACTTATGTATAATATGTACAAGATTAACAATTACCAAATATCTATTTAGAATCCCTTAAAATGCAAGCTCTCGAAGTTATCAGAGTCAGTACTGCATGTATGCTATTTCTTTTTTTCATTCCTATTTCATTCCAAATGATGTTTTTATTTATTTTTTAAAAACGGGATTACATATTGAGCGACAACATTGCTATAGTTTCATATTTCTCGGTAATGAACTATTACAAGAAAGAAATTACTGCGCATTCTTTTCAAGAGCGCTCAAATGACTTCAGTTGTAATATTTACACCTTAATCAAGGCAGATCAATTTAAACAACAAATAAGCAAGAATAATGATAAAAATTAAAAAATTGCAATCTTTGCATGCCTTCCTGTTTGTTCAATTGATTTGAGCAGGGGATCGGAAATTTATATTTGCTTATTTTGGTGGTGGGGGATGGAGAGTGTGCGCATGGGTGCTTGGATTTTTTTCAAAAAGTAATCTGAGGCTTAAGTAATTTGAAATAAAGTATGTTTGCTCTGTTTCATATATAAAGTACCTACTATTTTCATTATATTAGTAAAAAACAAATGATTATCTTGAGGTGAAAGAAAATTATATCTGGGTCAAACTGAAAATCTCAAACCCAACACCTCTCAACCTTCAACCACTCTCCCCATTGGTCGGCCCTTTACCCAATCCATGCAGCTGTCTAGCTGTCGTTTTCCTTTCTTCCTTATATTTATATAGACGTGTAAGTGTGCATAAATGTGATCTGAATGAGTACTTATATTGTGCTTTATAAAAGCACTGATGCATAATTTGTAGAAGATTAATAATTACCAAATGTCTATTTAAAATCTCTTAAAATGCAAGCTCCCGAAATTCTCAAAGAAAGCAATGTGGTATTCAGTACAGCATTTATACTGCAATAGTTTTAAGATACCTGCAAATATTAATCAGTGTTCGGAAGAGTAGATTAATATATTTCAGTACTACTGTATGCATCTTCCTTGCATGCCTTTTGTTCTTTTTGATTAAATATTCTTTAAGACATCCTAATATACTTCAAGCTAACAAGAGAAATACCTAAGCATTATTACTGAAGACGGCAATATGAAATTCTCTCGTCCTTTAACATCGACAGATATTGAACTGAAAATTTATTAAAACCATATTTTCATTAAAATATGCATGGCAAAAGAGATCGGTTATGTTTACATTCTGAAAGTATCACAGTGAACATAATTATTCAGTTTTTTGAATAACTGAAAAGGTTTCAAGCGACATAGGCATTTTCGATCAACAAACCTAACTCTGGGATAATATAACTGGTAAATAATGTTCTTATTCTACAAAGCTTAATAAAATAGATCAGGTAAAAGTTAGTATGATCCATTCTTCATTTTACAAAAATGCTCGAGAAAAAAACAAACCGTAACGTTCATAAACAATCTCATAAGATCGATCAAATCACACATCAGTAAAATCGTGTTTACTTCACTTAATTCAATGTTATTTGTCTAATAAAGTACATCATTATATAAACTCTTCAAATTTTACACTTCAAAAAATAAGTTGAGTTGGCTGGGGTAATCCTGGGTATTTTTGGGTCGGAATATCAACAGTATGGTTTTTGTTTGATGACATATCAACACAAGTTGATTATTAGTGCCAAGGCAATTGGAGTAAAGAGCCATTCCAATGGACACACCATGGAAGCAGACCCATGCTAGTCCCAGTTTTAAACTTCGAACGTACATCCCTTCGATGGAGACTCCGACACATTAACCACTGAGCCACCGCGACATCTCTAAATATAAAGCGACAACGATTTGCCGTGATCAGATTTCTATGAATAGATTATAAACTGGTTGAATGATTGTTGGAATAGACGTATTCTAATGAGTGTGGATAGAGAGAAGACAACGAGAATAATCTCCATGAATGTAATGTATTAGTAAGAGATAAATACATTAGTAATATCTTAAAAACATCAATTACTCAAATAATATGGTAAAAAGTCAAAGTAAAGCCCTCGACCTGATAATTCCATAATGGATATAGAACCAGTTATCAAATCAGCCCAATAAGAAATGGCCTTCATTACACTGAATCGATAGCACTTCAAGCAGTCGTGAACTTAGATAATATGAGTGTGTATATTTCTTGTTCAATACCAAACATTTATATAGTTTTATAATAATATAGATCGTGTCTTTTTCAATCCTTATTATCCGGCGAGTTCATCACAACAAGGTAGTACTTGTCTGATGTACCCGATAAAGTGCTGTTGCTATAAACAATCCCACCAAATACTAAAGGCAATAGAGCAACCGTATAGCAAAGAGTAGTGTTATGAATAATTGATTTAACCTGGCTGGTTTTTATTGTTACACACAATAACTGTCTGAATCATGCAAATGTTTTTCATGTAATTTGTTCAAGCAAACGAAGGCAGAAAAAATTAAAGTAAAAATGAATAAAGATCAAGGTACAATACGTTTTCTTCTTTCTTTTTTAGTCTATCTAGCACGAATTGTATAAATGGAACTTCTATTACTATTCGTCCTCCCCTTTATGATCCTCCTTATACTCATCGACTCCTCCTGCTCATAAAAACACTGCCAATGTTGTTAACACTTCAACCATCATCCACCGACATCGCATCAAACACTTACATCACCACAAGCACTATGTATGTATGCATGTATGTATGTATGTATGTATGTATGTATGTATGTATGTATGTATGTATGTTTTCAATTAAGTTGCAGAGGCCTCATACGTTTAATAAAATATACGTGTGCTTCATTTAATTACGACCGCTCCGGTGGCCTAGTGGTTAGAGCGTCCGCCTCGGATGCAGGAGGTCTTGGGTTTCATTACCGGTCGAGTCATAGCAACGACTTACAAAAATGGTACTAAAAACTGCCGCGTTTGGCGCTCAGCATTAAGAGGCTAATGTTAGTTCTGGTCGGCCTGGTGTCAGGATAATGTGACTCGTTGGGATATCATGCTACATGTCTGGCATTGCTATAAACTACCACATTACAGACATCGTAGCGATATGACTGAAAAATTGTTAAAGCTACGTTAAAAATTCTGAAAAACTGTTAAAGCTGCGTTAAAAATTCAAATCACACACACACGCACACACACACGCACACACACACATTTAATTCCTGACATTACGTCAGATTATCCATTTAGTTCCCATTATTAAGCAATTATAAAATCATTCAACAACGGATGTCGATAGCCAAACCACATCTAATATTAAGAGTGTATGTTTTCTGTGGCAGTATATATATATATAAATATATATATATATATATATATATATATATATATATATATATATATATATATATATATATATATATATATATATATATATATATATATATATATATATATACACAGATTGGGTTTAACGGCACTTCAACTCAATACTGGAAATAAAGCACCGATTAAATTAAAGCATCACAAGAAATTCACTAATAGTATTGATAGTGGCAAAGAATGGCAATCTTTCTATATAAGACCAAATCTCTTAAAATGTCCAAGTCCTTAGCAATGAATACCATCACGGGATGTATATTAGACAACTTGAGTTTTGTCCATTAGAGGCCTCTGACGAACTAAGTATGGTTTCATAAAGTCGGTTTCCTATTTTTATAAAGAACAGTTTTAGATGTGTAAGCTGCCTTTCCTTATGCAGACATTCATAATTTATAGTGTGCTCTTTGTTCCATAAAGTCAATGTATTACACGGTCCATTGCATTTTCATGAGGTGGCGCCATTCACAGTTGCGCTGAGTAACTGCCATTGGTAATTTTGTTAACTACCCCTTGAGTCCCTGTGTATAATTTGTTTTCCTGGATACAATACAAGAGCAATAACAAACAAACACTGTACATATACATTAAACGATAAGCAAGTCACGCACACTCTCCTAACCTTATCTCGTACACAAGTGTTAAATCAGGACTTTCAAGACTTTTGGAATTAATTCTGAATATTCAATACTTTTGGATATTTTAAATTTGGATAGAGCAAAACGCAAGATTATTAGTTGTTGACCTTACCTGGTGAATTTTGAGTTTGGAAATAATTACGACCCTTTCAAGTATAGCCATGAATGCTATCATATTTGTTAAACTGAACTCAGTAGGGGACATACCATTTAATTTTATTTAGGTTTCTGGACGGTAAGGCTTGTGGTTGTGGTGGGTGTTATATAATCTGAAATAGCTTGAAAAAAGTATTATATTCCTCATATTAGTTGAACACAGGTAAAACAAATATTCATCTAGCCGAGCAGGCAAATCCCAAACACACGCCCCATCCCCACCTATTCACTAAATTTTAATGCTCGATTTCTTATCAAATCCTTTCATCCGTCTGTTTATCGCTTTTTTTCTTTCACTTTTTTTAGGATGGCTAGTACTGGCAGTGAAATATAACTATTCTATAAAATAAACTAATATACTTAAAGTTTACAATATAAATGTTTTTCATTAATATTTATGTTATTGTACAGAAGGAAATCGTTTGAGAGTTTTTTTTTCTCGTTCCTTAACAATGTGAATATTTATAATTACTATATAAAAAGATAAATACGAGGAAACATTTTCTTTCTAAGTAATGAAAGTTATCATAATTATCTTTCATATTTGAATTATTAAACATTTTGAGTGACATGGGCATTTTAAATCAACGGACTTAAATCATGGATAACATAGGACTTAAATCATGGAGAATAATTTCTTCTAACCCAGGAACCAACTGTAAAAAAATGTAAAACGTTAGTATGACCAATTGTTCATAAAAAACCACGAGAAAACAAAACGTTATTCTCGTGGAAGTTTAAGGGAATGATCCTCTTACACATCAATACAATCTTCATTACTTCATGGGCCATGTCAATCGCATTATGTATAAACATTCCATTAAGGGTTATGTATCAAATAATTCTTTGCAAAATTTATTAAATTTAACGCCACAAAAATAAATCATGTTAATTGTAGTAAGTCTGGGTATTGTTTGGTCGGAATATAAAGAGTTTAGTTTAGTTTGGTGCTTCACGGCACATCAATATAAGTATGTTTTTAGAGCCGATGCAGTTGGAGTGAAAAGCGTTTCCTATGGACAAAAGATGGAAACCGAATTAGGTAAATCCCATGAATATGCTTCGCACCGGAACGTTATCGGTCGATATTCCGATCATCTAATCATCGATTAACGGTTTTGCCTCGAAATAAAAGGAGCCGAATACGTGGAATATGCAGATGTCTATAGGTACGTTATAAAAATAATTGAATAACGTTGGGGTAGTTGTTGTTGTTGTTGATGATTGAATGCTAGTTTTCAGCGCTTGATAGACTATACATGGTGGCCATTATATCTGTTGGAAGAAGAACCCGGAAAAAAACCGTGAAGACCAACTGACCCGTGGGAATATACTGGCAACTCACATTCCCATGCTGGTGGAGACCGATATTCGAACGCACTCAGACAGAGGTGAGATATCAGTGATATGTAAAGACGAGAGCCTTCAATCACCGGGCCTCCCGGGGCCCGTATTGACATCATGATTATCGATGCAGAGTAAAAAGGAAAAAGAGAAAAATGGAAGTTACTTTGATGTTTAAATGAATAGTATTTCTGACGATGGTAATCTTCGGAAAATCTAAAATCCCACGTTAAAGAATGAAGTTTCCGACTTGTAAAGAAATGCACATTATCCATGAGAATATAACGTCATTCAATAGATGTGTTTTTCATACTGTCCTTTTTGTTGACTCGTTTGACTTTTTTATTCTAATGACTATTTCTTTTTGACTATGTGTGCCAATCAACTGAAATAAATTTAAAGCTATCATACAGAAATAATCTACATCTGTGTAATGACGTTTTGAAAGATGACCCGATCAGTGGTATTCTTCAGAATGTTACTGAAGCATATGGTAAAGACTTTAAAATAAATTCTAAATTAGCTATTTCATAATGGATATGGACCCAGTTTTCAAGTTAGTCCTGTAAAAATGACCTTCATAATACTCTAACGGTAGGAACAGTTGTGTAATACTAAATACTTATGTAGTCTTATAATAATATACTGATACTTACCAACTGTCTCCTTTGAATAAATTAAAGACGTGAAATTCCCGAATTATCTAGCGTGTCCACACCAAGAAAGTACTACTTTTACCCGGATAAAGTACTGTTGCTATAAACAAACACACCAAACAGTATCGACAACTCTGTAACCATATAGCAACTAGCGAGGCTACGAATAATTGATTTAACCTTGTTGTTATTGCTACAAATATTTACTACCTGGATTAGGAATACCTTTAACATGGGGCTTATTCAAGCACGTAGAAGGTAGATAAAATAAAATAATGGTGAACTTTGAAGGATCAAGGTATAACAGCAATATATCTATATATCTATATGTACATACACACATATATACATCCAGACATACATAAATACATACATACATACATACATACATACATACATACATACATACATACGGATTTATGGAAGATCTTGTTTAGATCCATACTTGTTCATGATGGATAATCAATAGGTAACTGACAAATGTGTTTTGCCTTGACTTGCAAATTTGTAATATCGTATAACTGAACCCAGTAATGTTTCCATGTGAGCACAATACTGAACCAACTTGTTTTTTTATATGATTTTATGTGCCTTCATTTGCTTGAGCAAACCCCATAAACAAGGTATAACTTTTACAAGTGAAATCATCTGAGCGATCGAGCTGTAACTGTTTGTAACAGAAAAAGCTAGCCAGTTAAAACAAAATTTGTAACCTCGCTTGTTATAATACGGTTGAAAAATTGTCTTTGGTGTTTGGTTTTATATGTTTATAGCAATACTAATTTATCTGTGTAAGTCAGCGGAAGTGCTGTTTGGGATTTGGTCAAGAGTCGGAGTGCCCGACGAGATCCTGATCGATCAAGGGACACAATTCATGAGTCGCGTGATGGCAGTGTTAAACCGACTGATGTCGATTAAATACCTTACGACTACACCGTATCATCACCAATGTAACGGACTGGTCGAACGGTTTAACGGGACATTGAAGAACACGCTCAAGAAGCTGTGCGAATGCCGCCAGAAAGATTAGGATCGGTACATTCCTGCAATGCTTTTCGCATATCGGGAAGTACCACAAGCGAGTTTAGGCTTTTTTCCCTTTGAACTCTTGTACCGGAGGACCGTACGTGGCCCAATCGCCGTACTGAGACAGCTGTGGATGGACGATCACGCTGTCGAAGAGTTACCTAATACCTATCAGTACGTCGCGTATTTGCGAAACAAATTGGAGGAGGTTTGTTCACTCGCGCAGGAGAACCTCAAATGAGCGAAGGCGTGTCAAGCGAAGTATTACAACAAGCGCGCGAAACCACGCCAGTATGACGTAGGCGACAAGGTCTTGTTGCTGTTATCCCAAGAACACAACAAGTTGCAAGTTTTTTGGAAGGGTCCGTACATCATAACCGGGAAAGTCGTAGGTCAAACCTATCAGATACGACTACCAACTAAGGAGAAGCCATACCATGCCAATCTCCTTAAGCGATACCGGGAAAGGGAGGCCGTCAGCGATTTTGTCGTCGCCACGATCGTAACCAAGGACGCCGAAGGCGATATTGAAGGTGCGAACACTGTCCCGAGCTGTCCGTTAACGAGGACTGAGACATCCTCGGACGTGGAGTGTGACCCCATGTTGACTGCCGGACAGCGGGAAGAAATAGAGACAATGCTGGCCGGTTATTCCGATGTGCTTACGGAAATGCCCGGAAGAATGTCACTTGTCGAGTTCAGGTTAAAGCTGGTGGACGACCAGCCAGTCCAGCAGAAGCACTACCCCTTGCCCCACGCGATATGACTAGTCGTAAGGGAACAGATTGAGCAGATGATTGCTCTGGGAGTAATGGAGCCCGCCGATTCTCCGTACAGCTCTCCGGTAGTCCTAGTGCACAAGAAGGATGGCACACATCGGTTTTGTGTCGACTACCGGAAGCTGAATCAGGTGACAGAATTTCAAGTGGAAACGTTACCTGACCCAGAACATATTTTCGTTTCTGTCGCGAAGGCGAAATTTTTCTCAAAGTTGGATTTGTCCAAGGGGTATTGGCAAATCCCTGTGAGAAAGGAGGATAGGGCAAAGCTCGCTTTTACTACTCCAGATGGGACATACCAATGGTTGGTCATGCCATTTGGAGTCCAGAATGCGCCCAGCATCTTCACTAGAATGATGCGGAAGTTGTAGGAGCCCTTGCGCGATAGAGGTGTCCACAACTTCATGGATGATCTCTTGCTAGCCACAGAGACGTGGAGTGAACACCTTACTCTGCTAGCTGACGTTCTGGAGCGGCTGCGTCAGGAGAGACTCACGGCTAGCCCTTCCAAATGTCACCTGGGGTTCCCAACCTTGACTATTTGGGACACACCCTTAGTCAAGGTGAAGCAGCTGAAAAACGCCGCCCGGCCCACCACGAAAACTGAGGTGAGATCATTCCTGGGATTGACTGGGTATTACCGGAGGTATGTGGCCAATTTCAACGCGATTTCGGAGCCGTTGATTGACCTAACCAAGAAACGTGCCTTGAGTAAAGTTATTTGGACTGACTCGTGTGAGCACGCTTTCCAAGCGCTAAAGGAAAGGCTTACATCTGATGCGGTTGTCCGTCTAACGGACCTGTCCAAAGACTTCGTGCTTCGCACTGACGCATGTGACACGGGGCTGGGAGCGGTCCTACTGCAATAGCACGATGGGACGCATTTTCCTGTCGCGTACGGCAGTCGGAAATTGTCTGCTGCAGAGAAGAACTACTCCGTATCGGAGAGAGAATGCCTCGGAATCGTGTTCGGAATATCACGGTTCGAGCGGTACTTGTACGGGGGCAACTTCATATTGGAAACTGACCACCAACCTCTCGCCTATCATCTCGCAGACGAAATTGTCGAGTGGACGCTTGATGCGATGGTTTGCTGTTATTACAGCAGTACCAGATGCATATTAGATACGTGAAGTTAAGCGATAATGTAGGCACTGATTTTATGAGTAGAAGCGCTGAAATGTTATAGATCGCTCTTTAGATAACCGTATGCTGTGTGTATATTCGTGTCCGTAGTCAGCGTGTTGTGTCGCTATAATTTTGCTATTTTATTACGTGTAGTAACGCGCATCTGCATTTGAAGTAATTTTGGGGGAATAAAATCCCGATTTTATTCTCAAGCGTGGGGGTGGGGGGTTGTTGTCACGTTTGCCTGCCCACGATTACGTAAGTTAGGAACAAAGGAATGGGTTAGCGCCATGTGTATGTCGACCCTATACTGTCGTAGCAATTCGTGTTTGTACAAGAGCCGCACCGTTAGGTGTCAAGACTCGCATGTAGATGTTGGAAGCTTTGTTCTAGACCCTCGATGCCATTGTAAATCTCCCGCGTTGACAGATGGCCTGAGGCTCGTCTGTTAATCTGGACCGACTATGTAGAATTGATATCCAATCAGAACTGAGGAAGGGTGGGGCCATCAATTCGAACCAGAATTTAACAGTCATTTGGACTGGGAACGAAATAATGATTGTAAGCCATCGTACTGGTCAAGCAGAAATATATTCACTCCAGGAGCCACTCGTGATTTGGCGGGAAAACACTTAATACATTATAAAGGACAGAAAGCTTCGTAAATGTCAGTGAGTTTTTTGCTCAATTGTTGTAATTATGTGCAGTATGTATATTTACTTACTAGAATCGTTATTACGTAGAATTACCTTTGTATTGTTTAATTTACATGCGTACTTGAGAAATGAGCTTTGATTACATAGATTGCTCGCTCGTCAGAATTAATATTGTAATTCGCCATTTAGTTACTAAGCTAGTGTATTTATTTATGTGATACTCTAGATTTTGCAATTGTTGAATTAAGTTGTAGCTTTGGAAATGGTTGCAGTGTGTAAAATTAAATAATATGTATATTTGAATATTTGTGTACACTTGTGGGAGTGTAATGTACAGAAATGCGTCTGATTGTTGTGATATTGTTGAGAATAATGAGATTAAGAATATATATATATATATATATATATATATATATATATATATATATATATATATATATATATATATATATATATATATATATATATATATATATATATATATATATTGATGTGACGCAATTTAGTGATGTCTGTATGATAAGTAGGATACCGTTCTTTATTGCAACGTTGTTTTCTTAAAGAACGTGTGGGGTTTTCGATGTGCACGAATGCGTGACCGAAGATGTAGATAGCCTTTATCTGATGATTGATTGTTGATGAAGTGTGAGGCGAGATGGCTAACACAACATGTTAACGTCCTTGTGTTTTTCGCAGGAAGCTTTTGGGGACAGAACTAAGTCCTGAGTCTCAGAGAGGGAGACAGGATAGAGCAAGGCAATAGGCAGAGAACAAGCCTAGCTGCTAGAGAGAGAGAGAGAGAGAAGAAGGAGGAGAAATATGAACAAGAAGGGGAAGAGTACAGGAAGAACGTAGTACGGAGAACGCCGAAAGGAGGAAAGGAATTGGCGGAGTAAACACAGATGAGTTGAAACCAAGTACAGGGGAAAGCCATCTCACAGTATAATCACGTGATCAAGTAGGGTGTTGCATGGTCGAGAGGAAGAAGATTGGTTGAGAAATTAATATCGTTTAATTTGTATTAAATTGTTATTTTTTTGAATTTCACCTTTGTGTTCTTAAAAATTTAATTGTCGGTTTTGCTGACTGAGGGCTCGGAGGTTTACCGCTCTCTATCACTAATTTCATTTCCTACAAAAACGAGCCTGGGTGGGAATTCCACAGTAATTCAAATAAATATTGGGAGCATCCCACCCCTACTCATAACCGTGGGTCACATAGAACTCCACGAACAAGGTAGTACTTTTCTGATTTACCCGATAAAGTGCTGTTGCTATAAACAATCCCACCAAATACTAAAGGCAATACTGCAACCGTATAGCAAGGAGTAGTGTTATGAATTATTGATTTAACATGGCTGTTTTTTATTGTTACACACAATAACTGACTGAATCTTGCAAATGTTGTTCATGTAGTTGAAGATAGAAAAAACTAAAGTAAAAATGAGTATAGATCAAGGTGTACATACGTTTTCTTCTTTCATTTTGTCAGTCTGTCTAGTACTAATTGTATAAATGGAACTACTATTGCTATTCGCCCTCCCCTCCATGATCCTCCTTATGATACTCATCTCCTCCTCCTCCACACCCTGCTCATACAAACACTGCCAATGTTGTTAACACTACAACCATCATCCCCGAACCTCGCATTAAACACAAACATCACCACAAACACTATGTATGACTGACTGACTGACTGACTGACTGACTTTATTTCCTCTTTAAAAAGAGATTACATCAGAGTAAACAAATTCAGAATAATACAAGATCATAAAATAGAACAGAAAAGTGACAAAGATACAGTAGTAATACAATTGTAATACTGTGTAAGCTACCGTATTGACAAAACGAAATATCTCAATACCTGCAATTATGCAAATCTGCAATCATTTGGCGGAGCATGGCACTGATCTTTTAACAGTTGCTTGATGATGATAATATTTCGAAAAGTTAATACGTCTATAGTGTTATGTGCTTAACATTAAGTCCGAGATAGCAACGAAAATGAAATGTAAAACTTATAACAGTGTAATTCTATATGTAGTTTCTTTTCTTCATATGACGCATGTATTTATGCATATATATACTTGTTTGCGCGTATGCGTGCGTGCATGCATTTATCTATGACTGACTGTCTAAATGACTTAGTAACCTCTACAACAAAGAGTATATCAGGTTGCTAAGATACATATTATACATATCATAGGATTATGAGACACATCATAGACGAGAACGCAAGCATGATATATACATCGTCAACTAATGCTTTTACAAAATGAGATATATAAATATAGAAAACCATATAGAAATCTCTTGGAAATAAACATAAACAAATACATAAACAAATACATAAACGCACACACAAACAGCTGTCAGACAACAAAATTTGCGGATTTGACAAGAAGACTTTGGCCTTTAATTGTTTATATTTAATGTTAATTTACTACTTACTTTTAATATCATGTTAGGGCATGTTAGTTGATAGTAGGGCACACATTTTATTGTAGAATGAAGCTATGCTGTTTGCGGTCACCAACATGAGCCTATCTGATAAGTCATCGTCAATAGACGACATGCAGTCAACCCTGCTTCCAAGAAGTGTCTCCAACAATATATCGTCTTCTTGATTGAATAAGTTAACCCCGTCTCTCACTTCTAAAGAGTCAATCACTCTCTCAAAGAAAACATTTCGTTCCTCAAGCAGCATTTCGCAGCCTAAAATAAGATGTTTCGCTCTGTCGTCAGTCTCTTTTCCACAGAGTTTGCATACCATAACTTTACCAACAGGCATGATATATAGTTTCATTACTTCAGAGAGAGGCCATAACATGGATGGATATTTACGCCCAAGAAACCATATATTACTTGGTTTTAAGTCCAAATGAATGTTTCTGAAGTGAATTAAATCATCCCTTAGTTCCATATTTGCTCTCCTGGTAGTTTCTTCATGGTTTTGGATAATATCAGTAATATGTCGATTCCAGATGAGTTTTTCTTCAGTTTGTATACTTTCTGCATAGTCTAAAAGAACATTTCCCATACCATATTTCTTAGTTATTTTGTCAATATCAGGTATAAATCCCGTCTGTTTTAGCGGGTTGTTCAGATACTGACATAGGCGCATAATGAAAATCTTTTTCCAGATAAAAGTCCAATCGCCCTTACATAATCGGTTGAAAAGGAGCAATTTCATCCTATCTATGTATGCTTCCATTGACCAGAGTCCTAAGGTACTACTTGTTGCCTCCGTAGGCGAATATTTATCGAAAGCTTGCATACGTCGCGCTGCATATCTCTGGCATAACTCAAGTTCTTCTATATTTGAGTTTGTGATACCTGACCATAGTTCACATCCATATAGGACCGAGGGTAGAATAATTCTTTTCCAAATCTTCAGACTTGTTAGAGGGTTCATTCCTCCATCTCTGATACCAATAAAATATAAAGAGTTTAACAAGTGTTTGCCTTTATCACATGCTTCTTTTATCGCGTCGTTTGGTTTTAAGTTGTATTTTAGAGGTATGCCGGCATACTTCTTACTTTTGACTGCCGGAATTGGAGATTTGTCGAGCATAAAAGACGGTATACCAGTCGTTCTTTTGTTAGTAAACAAGATGGTGCAACTTTTATCTGCATTATATCTTAATCTCCACCTTTTCGCATAGTCGGAAATTGTATCTAGCAGCTGTTGCATTGAATGACGCGAGTTAGACATTACAGTTGTGTCATCTGCTAATAAGACACAAGGCAGGTGGAGATCAACAAGATTTAGACCTCGCAAAGTGTGATCTAATTCCGTGATCAAATCATCTATCATTACAAGAAAGAACCAGGCAGACAAGATACGGCCCTGTCCTACACCCTGCATAATATCGAAGCGTTTGGACAGCTTGTCCGCATATAAAACAGAGCTTGTTACTCTCTCAAACGAATCTTTCATGATGCGCCAGGTCTTCCCTTTGATGCCAAGTCTGTACAACTTGTAGAATAACCCGTTATGCCAAACTGTGTTGAAGGCTTTAGCATTATCAAGAAATGTAGCATAGACAGGAGTATTTTTATCCAAATAGTAGCATACAGATTCTTTGATACAGAACGCTGCAGTGATACTACCGCAATTATTTCTAAAACCCTGTTGCAACGGATTTGGAAAAGAAATCTGTTTAGAAAATATAAGTAGTCTACTATATATAATTTGTTCTAGAACTTTCTGAAGCACTGGAATTATAGTTATATCGCGGTAATTATTCATATCTAATTTGTTCTTTCCCCCTCCTTTGAATATTGGTATAACCAAACCTTGTTTAAAGTGGCACGGGTACTTCTCGGCCTCGTACACTTTTGTGAATATAATTTCAAGTAATTGTACAATGCTTGGAGGGTCCGCAAACAGTAAATGTTCAGCAACAATACCGTCGTGGCCACATGCCTTATCTTTATTGAGAGAGCTAATTGCACTACTGATTTCGTCTCTAGTGGGGATTTTATCAACAAGTTCATCAAAGTGTGAATAGGTTTCTTTAGTTTGTTTTCTGACCTCTGCTAAGACCATCTGGTAATGATTTTCATCGTACAGATAAGTATTGTCAGGCAGTGATAAAATGGAGAAATGATTTGCCCATAACTCTCTAATAGAGTCGTGATCGCGTACAATTTTTCCGTTTGATTCGATTTCGTGAATGTAATCGCGTTTATTTCTTTTATTCCGTATAAACTTATAGAAAGTAGAAATATCGAGCTCTGCAGCCTTTTCAAGCTCACTAAATTGTTCTCTATCGTATATTTCTTTAGCTTTCAATAATTCTTTTGCAAACAATTTCTTCGCTTTCTTATAGTTCGCATATGATATATATTCCCAACCTCTTGGCCTACCATTAGAAATCCATACCCTGCGTTTCAGCCGCATTTCCGTGTGAAACATTTTTACGTTTAATAGTTTCCAATAGGGGTTAGCGTATGGGCAAAACCTCTTTATGGGGAGAAACCTAGATGCTGCTTCATGTAAAATCTTTACTGTGTCTTGAATAATAATTTCAATATCGACATTCGTCGCTAATTCTGCTTTATGCATTTGCGCTAACAATTCGTTGCGTGTTGCTTCCTTATATCTATTCATTTGTTCTGCTGAGGCTTTCTTCCAATTTATGGAATGAATGATATGCTCGTCAGCCATTGTTGCCTTATGTACTAAAGGTGTGACCAACTCTATTTTTACAAGAAGATGATCTGAGATGTTCAAAGGATGATCATCTATTATTTCTGCCTTAACCACTAAATCGAATTTACTTTTTTGCAATAGTATATGGTCTATCAAAGATTTTGATTTGCCATCGGTTGAGAAAAAAGTAAAATCTGGCCCTTCACAAATGGATTGACTATTAACAGATATTAAATGTCTATCGCTCAGAAACTTTTCCAGAATAGTGCCTCTAGCGTTTGATGTTAAACAATTTGCTTTGGAGCTAAACAGTGAACTTAGCTGACCATTGAAGTTTCCGGCAAGTACGGGAATGCCTTCTTTGCAGAAAATATCAAACTGATCCTTTAGTTCTTCTATTGTTTCGGAGTAACTTGCAATAGGAAAATTAGTTGATGGCAAAAGTGCCCCGAATATAAAATATTTAAGTCTATCATTACATTTTACCTCTATCCCTAAAACTCTGTCACTGCCAGCGCTCGACAAGGGATTAACGAGGAGTGATTTCCTATAAAGGATTGCTCTTCCCCTGAACCCCGTATGCCTTAGCCTTTCTTCGAAATTTACTGCTAGTCTTTTGTCAGAGCGTGCGAATGATTTAAAATCTGGATGTATATTATCTAGGAAATTGAGCTGCTCCGGAAGAAGCCAATGCTCAGTAAGTACAGCAACATCTACCTCATTTAGCAAAGAATACAAGTAAGGTGACCCGTACATGACTCCTTTTACGTTCCACGTCAACAAACGAAATGTGTGACTAGACATTAGTTGACTTAACGAAAAATAGATTTTCAACACAAGTATTGCAAAGACTATATAGCAATTTACCATAATATATGTATTTTACTTACTACTCCTTTATTTATTTACGCCAGTACTGCTGGGTGTCCTTATCACCATAATCCTCATACCATTCTCTTGCCCATACAAAATTTGGCCAAAAACCTTCCTCTAAAACTTTCTCAAAGTCTAACTTGTCTACCGTGATTAAAACAGTAAAAGTGTCCTTTCCTCCTTTTACTCGCCAATGCTTTAATATCTGAGAGTCAATTACTTCTACCCCTTTAATTTTAGCGTGTTTTTTAATACAGGTTCTCATCTCCTCTCTTGTTCTATCAACTGGTATTCTTGACATTAGAACTCGACGTTCATAAGAGTTCCTCATTCGTTTATGTGGTCTGTAGTTTCTGTTGGTTGTGATAACTTCAATCGGTTTGTTTACTTTATCAGTGTCCTTCAATGAGGTGCCCGGATTGTTTGCTAATGGTGACCTTCTCTCCCTATCGTTGTTCCTTGTGTGTACTCGTGCCGAGTATTTCTGATCTTGGAGATAATCACGTACATCGTTATCTTTAACTAATGTAGGTTCTTCGTTGGAGGTATTGAGTATGGTGGACAGTGTCGACGCCACTCCTTCCCTTGAATCAGTTGACTTGGCCGTACTGAGACAGCTGTGGATGGACGATCACGCTGTCGAAGAGTTACCTAATACCTATCAGTACGTCGCGTATTTGCGAAACAAATTGGAGGAGGTTTGTTCACTCGCGCAGGAGAACCTCAAATGAGCGAAGGCGTGTCAAGCGAAGTATTACAACAAGCGCGCGAAACCACGCCAGTATGACGTAGGCGACAAGGTCTTGTTGCTGTTATCCCAAGAACACAACAAGTTGCAAGTTTTTTGGAAGGGTCCGTACATCATAACCGGGAAAGTCGTAGGTCAAACCTATCAGATACGACTACCAACTAAGGAGAAGCCATACCATGCCAATCTCCTTAAGCGATACCGGGAAAGGGAGGCCGTCAGCGATTTTGTCGTCGCCACGATCGTAACCAAGGACGCCGAAGGCGATATTGAAGGTGCGAACACTGTCCCGAGCTGTCCGTTAACGAGGACTGAGACATCCTCGGACGTGGAGTGTGACCCCGATGTGCTTACGGAAATGCCCGGAAGAATGTCACTTGTCGAGTTCAGGTTAAAGCTGGTGGACGACCAGCCAGTCCAGCAGAAGCACTACCCCTTGCCCCACGCGATATGACTAGTCGTAAGGGAACAGATTGAGCAGATGATTGCTCTGGGAGTAATGGAGCCCGCCGATTCTCCGTACAGCTCTCCGGTAGTCCTAGTGCACAAGAAGGATGGCACACATCGGTTTTGTGTCGACTACCGGAAGCTGAATCAGGTGACAGAATTTCAAGTGGAAACGTTACCTGACCCAGAACATATTTTCGTTTCTGTCGCGAAGGCGAAATTTTTCTCAAAGTTGGATTTGTCCAAGGGGTATTGGCAAATCCCTGTGAGAAAGGAGGATAGGGCAAAGCTCGCTTTTACTACTCCAGATGGGACATACCAATGGTTGGTCATGCCATTTGGAGTCCAGAATGCGCCCAGCATCTTCACTAGAATGATGCGGAAGTTGTAGGAGCCCTTGCGCGATAGAGGTGTCCACAACTTCATGGATGATCTCTTGCTAGCCACAGAGACGTGGAGTGAACACCTTACTCTGCTAGCTGACGTTCTGGAGCGGCTGCGTCAGGAGAGACTCATGGCTAGCCCTTCCAAATGTCACCTGGGGTTCCCAACCTTGACTATTTGGGACACACCCTTAGTCAAGGTGGAGCAGCTGAAAAACGCCGCCCGGCCCACCACGAAAACTGAGGTGAGATCATTCCTGGGATTGACTGGGTATTACCGGAGGTATGTGGCCAATTTCAACGCGATTTCGGAGCCGTTGATTGACCTAACCAAGAAACGTGCCTTGAGTAAAGTTATTTGGACTGACTCGTGTGAGCACGCTTTCCAAGCGCTAAAGGAAAGGCTTACATCTGATGCGGTTGTCCGTCTACCGGACCTGTCCAAAGACTTCGTGCTTCGCACTGACGCATGTGACACGGGGCTGGGAGCGGTCCTACTGCAATAGCACGATGGGACGCATTTTCCTGTCGCGTACGGCAGTCGGAAATTGTCTGCTGCAGAGAAGAACTACTCCGTATCGGAGAGAGAATGCCTCGGAATCGTGTTCGGAATATCACGGTTCGAGCGGTACTTGTACGGGGGCAACTTCATATTGGAAACTGACCACCAACCTCTCGCCTATCATCTCGCAGACGAAATTGTCGAGTGGACGCTTGATGCGATGGTTTGCTGTTATTACAGCAGTACCAGATGCATATTAGATACGTGAAGTTAAGCGATAATGTAGGCACTGATTTTATGAGTAGAAGCGCTGAAATGTTATAGATCGCTCTTTAGATAACCGTATGCTGTGTGTATATTCGTGTCCGTAGTCAGCGTGTTGTGTCGCTATAATTTTGCTATTTTATTACGTGTAGTAACGCGCATCTGCATTTGAAGTAATTTTGGGGGAATAAAATCCCGATTTTATTCTCAAGCGTGGGGGTGGGGGGTTGTTGTCACGTTTGCCTGCCCACGATTACGTAAGTTAGGAACAAAGGAATGGGTTAGCGCCATGTGTATGTCGACCCTATACTGTCGTAGCAATTCGTGTTTGTACAAGAGCCGCACCGTTAGGTGTCAAGACTCGCATGTAGATGTTGGAAGCTTTGTTCTAGACCCTCGATGCCATTGTAAATCTCCCGCGTTGACAGATGGCCTGAGGCTCGTCTGTTAATCTGGACCGACTATGTAGAATTGATATCCAATCAGAACTGAGGAAGGGTGGGGCCATCAATTCGAACCAGAATTTAACAGTCATTTGGACTGGGAACGAAATAATGATTGTAAGCCATCGTACTGGTCAAGCAGAAATATATTCACTCCAGGAGCCACTCGTGATTTGGCGGGAAAACACTTAATACATTATAAAGGACAGAAAGCTTCGTAAATGTCAGTGAGTTTTTTGCTCAATTGTTGTAATTATGTGCAGTATGTATATTTACTTACTAGAATCGTTATTACGTAGAATTACCTTTGTATTGTTTAATTTACATGCGTACTTGAGAAATGAGCTTTGATTACATAGATTGCTCGCTCGTCAGAATTAATATTGTAATTCGCCATTTAGTTACTAAGCTAGTGTATTTATTTATGTGATACTCTAGATTTTGCAATTGTTGAATTAAGTTGTAGCTTTGGAAATGGTTGCAGTGTGTAAAATTAAATAATATGTATATTTGAATATTTGTGTACACTTGTGGGAGTGTAATGTACAGAAATGCGTCTGATTGTTGTGATATTGTTGAGAATAATGAGATTAAGAATATATATATATATATATATATATATATATATATATATATATATATATATATATATATATATATATATATATATATATATATATATATATATATATATTGATGTGACGCAATTTAGTGATGTCTGTATGATAAGTAGGATACCGTTCTTTATTGCAACGTTGTTTTCTTAAAGAACGTGTGGGGTTTTCGATGTGCACGAATGCGTGACCGAAGATGTAGATAGCCTTTATCTGATGATTGATTGTTGATGAAGTGTGAGGCGAGATGGCTAACACAACATGTTAACGTCCTTGTGTTTTTCGCAGGAAGCTTTTGGGGACAGAACTAAGTCCTGAGTCTCAGAGAGGGAGACAGGATAGAGCAAGGCAATAGGCAGAGAACAAGCCTAGCTGCTAGAGAGAGAGAGAGAGAAGAAGGAGGAGAAATATGAACAAGAAGGGGAAGAGTACAGGAAGAACGTAGTACGGAGAACGCCGAAAGGAGGAAAGGAATTGGCGGAGTAAACACAGATGAGTTGAAACCAAGTACAGGGGAAAGCCATCTCACAGTATAATCACGTGATCAAGTAGGGTGTTACATGGTCGAGAGGAAGAAGATTGGTTGAGAAATTAATATCGTTTAATTTGTATTAAATTGTTATTTTTTTGAATTTCACCTTTGTGTTCTTAAAAATTTAATTGTCGGTTTTGCTGACTGAGGGCTCGGAGGTTTACCGCTCTCTATCACTAATTTCATTTCCTACAAAAACGAGCCTGGGTGGGAATTCCACAGTAATTCAAATAAATATTGGGAGCATCCCACCCCTACTCATAACCGTGGGTCACATAGAACTCCACGAACAAGGTAGTACTTTTCTGATTTACCCGATAAAGTGCTGTTGCTATAAACAATCCCACCAAATACTAAAGGCAATACTGCAACCGTATAGCAAGGAGTAGTGTTATGAATTATTGATTTAACATGGCTGTTTTTTATTGTTACACACAATAACTGACTGAATCTTGCAAATGTTGTTCATGTAGTTGAAGATAGAAAAAACTAAAGTAAAAATGAGTATAGATCAAGGTGTACATACGTTTTCTTCTTTCATTTTGTCAGTCTGTCTAGTACTAATTGTATAAATGGAACTACTATTGCTATTCGCCCTCCCCTCCATGATCCTCCTTATGATACTCATCTCCTCCTCCTCCACACCCTGCTCATACAAACACTGCCAATGTTGTTAACACTACAACCATCATCCCCGGACCTCGCATCAAACACAAACATCACCACAAACACTATGTATGTATGTATGTATGTATGTATGTATGTATGTATGTATGTGTGTGTATGTATGTATGTATATATGTATGTATGTATGTATGTATGTAAGTACGTACGTATGTGTGTATGTAGACATGTATGGTTGAACCGCGACACGTTTGTATGTACGTATGTATGTATGTATGTTTTCAATTACGTTGTAGAGGCTTCATTCGCTTAAGAAAATATACGTTTGCTTCATTTAATTCCGACCGCTCCGGTGGCCTAGTGGTTAGAGCGTCCGCCTCGGATGCAGGAGGTCATGGGTTTGATCCCCGGCTGAGTCATAACAAAGACTTACAAAAATGGTACTAACTACTGCCTCGCTTGGCGCTCAGCATTAAGAGACTAGGTTAGTTCTAGTCGGCCTGGTGTCAGGATAATGTGACTCGGTGGGACATCATGCTACATGTCTGCTACATGATGTCCCAGTGATAGGCATCACTATAAACTGCCACATTATAGACAGCATAGCTATATGATTGAAAAAATGTTAAAGCTACGTTAAAAATCCAAAATCACACACGCACGCACACATACACACATTTAATTCCTGACATTTCGTCAAATTATCCATTTAGTTCCCATTATTAAACATTTATAAAGACATTCAACAACGGATGTCGATAGCCAAACCAGATATAATATTAAGAGCGTATGTTTTCTGTGGCGGCATATATATGTACAGATTGGGTTTAACGGCTCTTCAACTCAATACTGGAAATATAGCACCGATTAAATTAAAGTATCCCAAGGAATTCACTAATAGCAATGAGAGTGGCAAAGAATGTAACAATGCTTATAATACAAAGTCAATCTTTCTATATAAAACCAACTCTCTTAAAATGCCCAAGTCCTTAGCATGAATACCATCATGGGATGTATATTAGACAACTTGAGTTGTCTCCCTTAGAGGGCTCTGACGAACTAAGTACGGTTTCATTAAGTCGGTTTTTTTTTATATATAAAGAACAGTTTTAGATGTGTAAGCTGCCTTTCCTTATGCAGGCATTCATAATTTATAGTGTGATGTTTGTTCCATAAAGTCAATGTATTACATGGTCCATTGCAGTTTCATGAGGTGACGCCATTCACAGTTGCGCTGAGTAACTGCCATTGGTAATTTTGTTAACTACCCTCTGGAATTTCTGTGCGCAATTTGTTTTCCATGATACAATACAAGAGCAATAACAAACAAACACTGTACATATACATTAAACGACAAGCAAGTTACGCAATACTCTCCTAACCTTATCTTGTATACAAGTGTTACATCAGGACATTCAAGACTATTGGAATAAATTCTGAACGTTCAATACTTTTGGACTTTTGGAATTTGGAAAGAGCAAAACGCAAGGTTATTAGTTGTTGACCTTACCTGGTGAATTTTGAGTTTGTAAATAATTACGACCTTTCGACTACAGGCATGAATGCTATCATATTTGTTAAATTAAACTCAGTAGGGGGCATACCATTTAATTTTATTTAGGTTTGGGGAGGGTAGGGCTCGTGGTTGTGGTGGGTGTTATAGGATCTGAAATAGCTTGAAAAAAGTATCTTTGCGGCCATTTAAAAATTAAAAAAATATTATATTCCTCGTATTAGTTCAACACAGGTAAAACAAATATTCATCTAGCCGAGCAGGCAAATCCCAAACACACGCCCCATCCCCACCCATTCACTAAATTTTAATGCTCGATTTCTTATTAAATCCTTTCATCCGTCTGTTTATCGTTTTTCTTTCTTTTATTTTTTTAGGATCGCTAGTACTGGCAGTCAAACAGAACTATTCTATAAAATAAAGTAAAATACTTAAAGTTTACAATATAAATGTTTTTCATTGACATTTCTTGTATTACAGTACCTATATCATAATTATTGAAGGAAATCATTTGAAAGTTTTTTCTCGTTCCTTAACAATGTGAATATTTATAATTACTATATAAAAAGATACATACGGGGAAACTTTTTCTTTCTAAGTAATGAAAGTTATCATAATTATCTTTCATGTTTGAATTATTAAACATTTTGGGTGACATGGACATTTTAAATCAACAGACTTAAATCATGGATAACATAGCTTGAGAATAATTTCTTCTGACTATGAAACAAATTTTTTAAAAAATATTGTTAAACGTTAGTTAGACCAATTGTACCAACACAAACAAAACACGAGAAAACAAAACGTTATGCTGGTGGAAGTTTCAAGGGAATGATCCTCTTACACATCAATAAAATCTTCATTACTTCATGGGGCCATGTCAGTCGCATTAAGCATATACATTCCATTAAGGGTTATGTATCAAATAATTCTTTACAATTTTTTTTTAAATTTAACGCCATAAAAATAAATCATGTTAATTGTAGTAAGTCTGGGTATTATTTGGTCGGAATATAAGGTGTTTAGTTTAGTTTTGTTTAGGTGTTTCACGGTACATCAATATAAGTATGTTTTTGTCGAGCCGATGCAGATGGAGTGAAGAGAATTTCCAATGGACATAAGATGGAAGCCGACCTAGGTAAATCCTATGAATATGCTTCGCACCGGAACCTTTTCGGTCGATATTCCGATACGCTAACCACCGAGTAACGGCTTTGCCCCGAAATAAAAGGAGCCGAAGACGTGGCCTATGCAGATGTCTACAGCTACATTATAAAAATGATTGAATGATGTTGGGGTAGTTGTTGTTGTTTTTGTTGCTGCTTGAGTGCTAGTTTTCAGCGCTTGATAGATTATACATGGTGGCCATTATATCTGTTGGAGGAAGAACCCGGAAAAACCCCAGGAAGGCCAAGTGACCCGTGGGAATATGCTATCAACTCACACACCCATGTTGGCGGAGACCGATAATCGAACCCACTTGGACAAAGGTGAGATATCATTGATATGTAAAGACGAGAGCCTTCAATCGCTCGGCCACACGGGGCCCCTATTGGCATCATGATTATCGATGCAGAGAAAAAAGGAAAAATAGAAAAATGGAAGTTACTTTGATGCTTAAATGAATAGTATTTATGACGAAGGATATCTTCTGAAAAAATAAAATTCCATGTTAACGAATGAAGTTTCCGACTTATACAGAAATGCACATTATCCATGAGAATATAACGTCATTTCAATAGATGTGTTTTTCATACTGTCCTTTTTGTTGACTCGTTTAAAATGAATTTATCATTCTAATGACTATTTCTTTCTGACTACGTGTGCCAAACAACTGAAATAAAATTGAAACTATCATACAGAAATAATCTATATCTGTGTAATGACGTTTTGAAAGATGACTCCATCAGTGGTATTCTTCAGAATGTTACTGAAGCATATGGTAAAGACGTTAAAATAAATTCTAAATTAGCTATTTCTTAATGGATATGGACCCAGTTTTCAATTTGGGCTAGTGAAAATGACCTTCATAATACTGAAACGTTAGGAACAGTTGTGCACTGCTAAATACTTATGTCATCTTATAATAATATACTGATACTTACCAACTGTCTCCTTTGAATAAATTAAAGACGTGAACATCGGGAATTATCTAGCATGTACACCCCAAGAAAGTAGTACTTTTACCCGGATAAGGTGCTGTTGCTATAAACAAACCCACCAAACAGTAACGACAATTCTGTAACCATATAACAACTGGCGAGGCTACGAATAATTGACTTAACCTTGTTGTTATTGCTACAAATATTTACTACCTGGATTAGGTATACCTTTAACATGGGGTTTGTTCAAGCATGTAGAAGATAGATAAAATAAAATAATGGTGAACATTGAAGGATCAAGTTATAACAGCTATATATATATATATATATATATATATATATATATATATATATATATATATATATATATGCCTCCTCTCCCCTCCTCCTACTCATAATAGTGATGCTAATCTTGTTGATACTAAATCCCTGAACATCTGTATGTATGTATGTATGTATGTACGTACGTACGTACATACGTACATACATACATACATACATACATACATACATGCATACGGATTATAAAAGATCTTATTTATATCCATACTTGTTCATGATGGATAATCAATAGGTAAAGTCGTACACATAGACAAGGTATAACTTTCACAAATGAAATTATCTGAGCGATCGAGCTGTAACTGTTTGCAACAATAAAAAGCAAGCCAGTTAAAACAAATTGTGTAACCTCACTTGTTATAATACGGTTGCAAAATTGTATTTGGTATTTGGTTTTGTATGTTTATAGCAATACCACTTTATCCGTCTGAGTTAGAAAATTACTAAGTTGTTGCGCTGAACATGCCAGATAATAATGCATTCGACATATACGCTTTGCAAGTATCATCCCGCGCTGTTATTATAAAGCCAAATAAGTGTTTGTTTTATTCATTTAAGCAATAAGTTTCTTTCCTTTAATAATAAACGTATTTTATAATTTTTCCTTTTCTTCTACTCGACAATCATAACAATAAGCCTATCCAAACAGGGCTCTCGGGTGATCGAATGGTCTAAGGCGCTCGCCTTTACAGATCTCTGACACCTCACCTTTGTCCGCGTGGGTTCAATTCTCAGGCACGGTCAACGTGAACAGGCTTCTTCGATATTCTTAAAGGTTTTTCCATGATCTTTCTCGACCAGATATACTCGCCGCCATGTATATGTGCTGAAAGATGGCGTACATTCCACATCGGCAGCCCCACCACCATTAACAACAACAAAACAACAAGCATCCCGACATCATTCACTCAGTTCATAATGTAACTGTAGATATCTATTTAGGCCACGTCTTAAGGTCTTGATATTTGGAGATACCGCCGTGACTCAGTGTTTAGCGTGTTAGAATCATCACATAAAGCGTCCAGGTCCGATAGTATATTAACAGGATTAGCCTGGTTCGGCTTCCGCTGTGTGTCCCCGGGAAATGCTCTTTACTCCAAATACCTCGACACTAATAACAAGCCTGTGTTGATTTTCCGTAAAACACCAAGCTATACTAAACCAAATTCTGTGTATCTAGTGCAAATAATACCCAGACCTACTCCATTTAACATGATATATTGAATCGTACAATTTGAAGAATTTATATGAAGAAACAATGGACACATAACCATGAATTTAGTGTTTAGACTTGATGTGTTGGTCCATGGTAGTCACGAAGAAAACATGTCGCTGTAAACGTTGTAATAATTCAAGCAGAACAGATACTATTGTTTGCTATGACACATCGAAAGATAAGATTACTGATCTCTTTCCCTAAATTTTAAGATTTTTTTGCTACTAATTTTTAAATCTAATATATTCCGATGTTTAAGAACAAGAATAAAATATCAAAGGGTCGTCATAAATGATAATGCTTAGGGAATAAGCAATATGAAACATCTTGTTCAAATTCATTTCACTAGTAAACTTTACATATATTACGTCGTTTTTATAGAATGTTTTATAACAAGGACGTAAAACATGCAATGAAGATGCGTACGGTTGTATTGCAATACATGTATATACAATCAGCTGCGTACCACACTTCTTTCTTGAGAATTTCGGGAGCTTTCATTTGAAGTATATGGGTATATTTTTCTTTTACATTAAAATAATTAGACTTTGTCAAATAATCTAATGAATATAAGAGGTTACGGATATTAAACAGACAACTCGTAAGTATTAATATATTGTATCTGTGTTCGGTGTTTTACAACACAAATACTCGTTCATATTGCATGTGTTCATAATTGCGGGTGTAGTAGTAGGAGGAAGTAGGAGGATCGGAAGAGGAGGAAGAGTGGTTATGTTAGTTCCATTTAGTCGAGCAGTAATGGTCAGACTGGCAAAATTAAAAGAATAGGAAAACGGACAATATATAGAAGATGCAAAGATGCTTGTTAGGAACCGACCATATAAAGGCTGGCGGGGAGAGGCATGGGGTGACGGTCGTGGTGGTTGGGCTTTTTACCTTCCGGCCTGCATATATTTTCTTTCACATCATAATAATTAAGTTTTTCAAGTAATCTTTTGGATATAATAGGTTATTGAGCCTATAAATCAGAACAAGAATTATTTCTCCAAACTATATATGGGTCATGTTTCCTTTTCAGAAAAATTCTTGCAACCCTTACCAACCTCTTCCTAATCTCGCCTCCTCCTAAGAAAGGAATAAAAAAAATAAATGCTTTTTCCTCTGAATAAAAACTAGTAAATATGCAAATGTCGACATTTTCTTAAATATCCTTATTCTTCCTTTACATTGTTTCATTGTACCTGCCTTCATTTGTTTGGACAAACCCATGAACAAGGTGTACATAACATGGTTGTTATGTATATCCCAGCTGGTGTCATTTGAGTTTTTACGAAAAAGGCCATAATTGTTTGTAACCACAATAATCACCTAGATAATATGAAATATTCGTAACTTTGCGTTTTGGTATGTACAAAATTATCCGCTGTGATTGTTGGTTTGTTATGTATAGCACAATACAAAGAGACATTCATATTACATCTGTTAACAGTTTGGGGGAATTCCTATTGAGTCAATGGCCAGCCATTACGCATGTGTTTTTTAAACATTGTATGTAATTGAAGACACAGTAGAATCGTTCGATATAAAGTGTTTTCCTTCAAGGATTATTAAAATTTAAATTATAAATTGTAAAGGTGGTGGGTGTATAGGGATTCAGCTTCAACATTGAAGCTTGATTTTATAACTAGAAAAAATGTCTGATTGTAAATGGACTTGATTGTTTGCTGACCGAAGAAATGGTCTTACTAAACACCGCAAAAGATGTGCAAAGCCGATAAATATGCTAACAGGCGTTTTATTTACCGAGCTGCTACTTTCTTTCGTATTGTTTTAATCGTTTGCTGCACGTTTGTCTGTTTGGAGCAGTCCAGATCTCTACTCAGGACTTGAAACGTGTGGTGTGCAATTGATTGGATAAGAATTTATTCTTTAATATTGTATTACCCTGAAATAGAAGACACTATAAAAAAAATTCTCACAATATTTATTCATATAAATAAATTTAAAATAACACAATGGGAATGCAATAGAAAAAGAAAAGAGAAAACAAAATGCAATACGCATAACACGTATATTTTGTAAGAAACAATTAATTGGATTAAAAGTAGCAGGTACCTATTACGTGTGGTTATAAACACGTGTTGATACGTGTTAATCAGATAATGGTAGCAATTTTATACATTACACAACGCGTGCACCAAGGCAATAAGCACAAGTTCCGACATAAGCAGATATATTACGTAACGAAATATTTATATTCTTCATGCTAAACATAGATTTTGACCATTTATTTGAAGTCAGTTCCTTTGTTTTGGCAAAGGAAATGTTGAATATTTCACATAATTCATCACAACGTCGAGTGCCAATGGCATTTTACATATAACGACAAACTCAAAGAAAAGACAAACATTTCTAAATTCTAATTTCTTTGTTTTTTATGAATTATGCATCAGATTTCAATATTTTTTCCTATTGTAAACTTAAAGCGCCTTTGCTTGTCTATGCTCATCTCTGTGTGTCTTTGCAGGTCTTTGTGTCTATTTGTATATCTTTGCATGTCTTTGCGTCTTTTAGTGGGACCGATTGAAAACTGCGTCTATCTCTATGCTATTGTCAGGTTTATCGTTTCATTTTGAAGTACTTTCCTAATTATCTGCTTAAGTAGTGTTATTAAAATATTTCTGAATGTTTTTCTTTCTTCTGTAAATAAGTCAGTATACTTATGTTGATTATAACAGAAGAGTAGCTTTAATTTGTTGTGCACCTACAGGAAAACACATATTCATCCTAATGATGAGGTTCTGTAGCAGGAACTACAAATACAGGTTTGCAGTCTGCGGAGTAAGATCCTTTATATGGGACAAGGTAACCACAGTCAAATGTACAAATGCATGATAGACAGTGAAAACAATTAAGGTTTAATGCATAACCTTTTAGGAAATATTCTCTTTCTCTCGCTCTCTCTTACAACATTTATTTTAAAAATCTTCATTTCCTACACAACATTTGTTAAACCAATCCACTAATTTACCTATATCCTCTCCGATGCACATATATCACTACATTAATATAACCATTTCCACTATTTTTCTAATGTATTTGCGATATGCATATCTACCAAAACAAATATAGCATCACATTAATTCAACGTATCCACTAATTTGGCTATCAATTGTATCCTATTGCTGTCCACAAGGAAATCTTTCATTTGATTTTTCTGTGATTTTTCATGGAGACTTAATGATCAGTGATATTTATATTTAATACTGAAGAAAAATCTAGAGAACGCGAACGTATGTTAGCCATGGAAAGGCTGAAGCTGAGGATTGAAACAGAGTCTAGAAGGGTTGAAGACATGAATGACCGTTCAGGACGCACAAGTAGGCGATCTGAAGACAGACCAAAACAGATCACCATGTCCATGTTCAACAAGGACGAAATCATTGACAACTTTTTGACGCAGTTCGAAAAGTTGGTAATGGTTCATCACCTACCCAAAAACCAAGGGGCTATCAATGTTTCGGCATTCTTACTGGGAGGATCGAAAGACGTCTACCATAATATGACTCCGAACGAGGTAGTTGATTATAACGCTCTGAAGAAAGCTCTGCTACGGCACTATGAACTGTCGGTGGAAACGTTTCGGAAACTCTTCGTTAATGATTGTAGGAAGTATCGTCCGACAACGACTAATTCGGTAACTCCGAATACTGTCAAGGAACAGAAAACAGTGGAGTTGACTAACACAGCGGTAGCTACGGTTAATGGTGAAATGGCAAACGTGCTGTATGACACCGGCTGTAGTTATCCGGCCTTGATAGATAGTAGATATGTCAAGCTTGGAGATTACACAGGCGAGACGGTTGAAGTCCAGTTTGCTAATCGGATGAAAGATTCTCTCCCGGTCGTTAACATTGATCTTGATTCGCCGTATGTAAAGGGACGAATTCAAGCAGCATGTGTCGTGGGACTGTCTCATGCCGTAATATTAGGGTGTAGGTATGTGTTGTCACAGCCTAACCCTATGACATGTACACATGTACACGTTGGGTCCGTTGAGACGAGGGCTATGAAGCGAAGGTCAGGGTCAAAGCCGCTAAGACCCATGACGTCGAATATGCTTGTTCTAATGATTATGGATGAGAGAAGAAAAATAGAAAATTAGAAATATGTTTTCATGCTTAAAATATAATTTTATATGAATATATAAATATTTGTGTGTGTTTGTTTGTGTGTGTGATTTGGATTTTTAACGGAGCTTTAACAATGTTTCAGTCATGTCGCTACGATGTCTGAAGTGTGGCAGTTTATTGTGATATCTAGCACTGGAACATCATGCCTCAGAAATGTAGCATGATGTCCCACTCAGTCACATTATCCTGACACGAGCCGACCAGTCCTAACACTAACCTCTTAATGCTGAGCGCCATGCGAGTCAGCTATTACTACCATCATTGTAAGTCTTTGGTATGACTCGGCCGGGGATCGAACACAATACCTGCCACACCCAAGGGAGACAAAACTATCCACTAGGCACCGGAGCGGTCTATAAATATTTGCAAAGGAAATCTGAAATTATATCTCAAAAGTAAAACAGTAACTTCATGATATATACAATGAAGACAATGCTGCAACCCAATAGCAATGAGTGGTGTTATGAATGATTGATGTAAATGCATTCAGTTCCGGTATGCATACCTTGTTCATGGGGTTTTGTTCAAGCAAATGAAGGTAGATCAAATTAAAGTAAAGAATGAATAAGGATCAAAGTATATACCATAAAATGTTTAGCAGAGAGAGAGAGAGAGAGAGAGAGAGGAGAGTTGTAGCATGAACCACTAATACGGATTTGCACTGCATTCTTGATGCCGGCTGTAACCATGTCCTTGATCAAAGGACATGGTAACAGCTGGCAAACGTCCAACTTCGTGATAAAAAGAGAAACGCCGAAACGATGGGTTAAAAACATTATTTTTCTGGTGCATATATTTGTTAAATGAATAGCGTATTCCTCTCGTAATTACCCTTGTTTATGGATAGGTATATTCGAGGTACATAAATTAAATCAGTGATAATGATTATTAGATCTAAAAGATTGTGTTATTATCTGGTCCTACTAGACAAAAATAAATTGCATTAAACGAATACTCACATTATCTTTGCATTAAACGAATAGTCACATTATCTTTCGTCATTCACTTTTTAAATACGTATATTGATTTTATTAGGCTTGAATTTTACAAGTTAAGTCTTAATATAATATAATATAATATGATATAATATAATATAACATAATATAACATAATATAATATAATATAATATAATATAATATAATATAATATAATATAATATAATATAATATAATATAATGTAATGTAATGTAATTAAGAAAACCAGCTCAACAAAGTCCAAATACTTGACCAGTGCAATGATACTTTGTCAGCCATTATGATAATACTGTTTTCATATATATACGATACAAATATCATTATGTGATTTTCTTACACATATTTGTACCCATGTCTATGGATTGGAAGTACATGTGCACCTGATGTACCCCCACCATCAATCATTCTTACTAGGACGAGTACCTGCGAAATAATTACGTCGGTGAAAATAGCTCTCTGAGCTAGTATTATTTCGTACATGTTTTTTCGACGGTTCGTCCCAGATTTTGTTTATAATACACCTCGACTAAAGTATTAGCCAAATAGCATACCTCTGAATAAAGTTCAGTTACACAGAGTTTTACGAAAAACGTTCTTACATTTTCATGTCTCGTTGATTCATATACTTAATTATATGAAAAATCTAACTAAAGTTTGAATGTGAAGCAATGAACCTTAAGAAGAAAGAAAAAACTTACCGAACCAGAAAGTGTAATTAAAGTGCTGTTTTGATGAGAAGATTGCACTGCGATTTCCAATTAATTGACTTATCTCAAATACTTCCTTTCTCTTTCTCAGGAAAGAGAATAAAGTTCGCTTGACAGTTAATATCCTGAAAAGAGACCAATGCAACCAGAACAAATCTGAAAAGGATATATTTCTGGTGGTTTAGTTTCATAAATAACAAATAAATAAATTAACAGTTATGCTTGTCTTGATCAAATTATTATGTGTATGACATGAGTATTCCTTTCCTCAAATACAAAACAGGAAACAAGTAATCTTTCTGATTTATATTCTTGTTGAGAAATACGTTCGGGGGTGCGAGGCCTGGGCCTGACGTTCCGCTTGCCAAAGGAAAGTGAAGCGTCTCTCATAGCCTCTCCTTCCCAGGTGTAGTGATCGCCGCAGGACCACTGTCTCGCTCTGCGGGGCAGGAGGTTACTTGCATATGGCCTCTCCTACACTATTGTGTCCACAGCAGCACCTTCACGCGGGGCCCCCTGTTTTAACAGAGCATGCTGTGTGGCACGACCGAGTACCCGGCGGTATAACTGGGTGGGCAGACTGGGCTCGTTAGCCTTGGCAGGCAACCAGTCTAAGAGAAGGGAAACTCTGCCTCCAAACCCGGGCAGATGAAGCTTGTTAGCCTTGTCAGGCAGTTCATCTAGAAGAAGGAAACTGTGATTCAAAACGAACCAAGTCCCATCCATTGGATTATGGCTCCACTGCCTTGTGGATATCTTCGGGAGAAGGAAAGGCTACGGGACAGAACATCCGGAGTGGAGCCCCTAAGGAGGCTGGGGGTCGACTACCACCTCCTCCCGGCAGCTCCTGCATCCAAACTGGTGCCAAATGTCATGCTCAGCATTCCTTTGGACCCCACTAGCAAGGACGAGAGGGGGATCCTGACGTCTGGGCAGCCCAGGATCTCCATACTCCACGCCCAGGCTTGCGCCCTGGAGAGGACACTCTAGTCTCGCTACTGAGTGAGGAAACAACACGGAAGCTGACAGTTTACGGGTTATAAGTCCCACCCGATTGGCGTAGGGAAGGGGCGCCAAGGGTCAGCTTTGACGGTGGGAGGGATCATCGTGTCCCACTGGCCAACTATCGCCCGCCTCAAGCCGGGCAGCCCCCGGTCAATAAGGTGTTGACCCGCTATCGTCTGCCTGCCCCATTGGGTGTCTGGAGCTCAGTGTGTTGTTCAGCATGACAAGCAGACGGTAATTCCACACCAGACAAAAGAAACAAGAAACCAATAAAGAAGACTTCAGCTCTTCGATTTGCAAGCTGGAATGTGCGCACCATCTGTACAGGCATCTCCGACGACCTCAGAGAAGTGGACGACACCAGAAAGACGGCCATCATCGATAGAGAACTCACCAGACTAAATATCAGCATAGCTGCCCTCCAGGAAACCAGGCTCGCCTCTAGTGTCTCCCTCAGAGAGGAAAACTACACCTTCTTCTGGAAGGGTTGAGAACCTGAGGAGCCCCGCCAGCACAGAGTGGGCTTTGCCATCAAAAACAATCTCCTGGACTCGGTTGAACCTCCCACAGGGGGCACTGAACCTCTCTTGTCCATCCGCCTCACCACTGCTTCAGGTCCTGTCAACATCATCAGTGTCTATGCCCCAACCCTCACGTCATCAGAAAACGTGAAGGATCCGTTATATGGGCAGCTGGACGAACTGATCAAAGGATACCCCAAAAATGAACCACTATTCCTCCTCGGCGACTTTAATGCCAGAGTAGGTGCGGACCAAGAGTCATGGCCTACCTGCCTCGGATATCATGGCACTGGAAAGACCAACGAAAACGGCCAGAGACTGCTATATCTATGCACCTACCATAGCCTGTGCGTCACAAACACCTTCTTCAAGTGTAAGCCACAACACAAAGTGTCATGGAAATACCCCAGATCTCATCGCTGGCACCATCTCGACTTGGTCATCACCAGGCGCTCTGCCCTTAACAGCGTACTCTCCACCAGAACATACCACAGTGCAGACTGTGACTCCGACCATGCCCTCGTGAGCAGCAGAGTGCGACTACAGCCACACACGCTACACCGCTCAAAACCAAAAGGACATCCTCGCATAAACACTACGCAGCTGTCAGTCCCTGCCAAGGTGGAGGAGTATGTGTCTGCCCTGAACAAGGCTCTCCAGGACCTGCCTGAGTACGACGCTACAGCCAAGTGGAATGCCATGAAGGATGCCATCTACAGTACTGGACTGGTTCAATGCATACATATCAAGGATGGAACCACAAATCGAGGAGAAACGAAAAGCCTTCATAGCTTACAAAATGTGCCCTAATGTACGGACGCTTGCTGATCTCAGAAGTGCCCGAAGTAACACCCAACGCATCGCTAGACAGTGTGCGAACGAGTACTGGCAACAACTGTGTGAAGGGATCCAGCGCAGTGCCGAGTCCGGACACATCCAAGGTATGTACAGTGGCATCAAGAAGGCTATAGGCCCGACAGTGAAAGGGGTCGCTCCCCTGAAATCTCTGACGGGAGAGAAGATCACAGACCGTGGGCAACAGATGGCCAGATGGGTGGAGCACTACTCAGAGCTCTACTCCCGAGAAACGTTAGTCACCGATGCAGCCCTCAGCAGCATAAAGAATCTGCCCACCATGGAAGAGCTCGACAAAGTGCCAAACTTAGAAGAGCTTAGCAAATGAATTGGCTGCCTTCCAAACGACAAAGCACCAGGTAGTGACAGCGTCCCGCCCGAAGATATCAAACGTGGAAAACCAACATTGATTAAACCACTGCACGAGCTACTTTGCCTCTGCTGGGAGGAAGGAGTAGTCCCCCAAGACATGCGTGATGCCACAATTGTGACCCTTTACAAAAACAAGGGCGACCGCAGTGACTGTAACAATTACAGAGGGATCTCGCTCTTGAGTATAGTTGGTAAAGTGTACGCCCGCATCATACTCAACAGGCTGCAGTTGCTGGCAGACCGTGTGTACCCGGAATCACAGTGCGGCTTCAGAGCAGGCAGGTCGACGACAGACATGATCTTCTCCCTACGACAACTCCAAGAGAAGAGCAGAGAGCAAGGTCAACCACACTACATGATATTTATTGACCTCACCAAGGTCTTTGACTTGGTCAGCAGGAAGGGCCTTTTTGAACTTCTGAGTAAGATCGGTTGCCCCCTAAAACTCCTCAGTATGATAATCTCTTTCCATGCAGATATGAAGGGAACAGTCCTGTATGATGGATTCTCCTCAACCTCCTTCCCAATTAACAGTGGTGTGAAGCAGGGCTGAGTGCTGGCACCAACACTTTTTGGGATCTTCTTCTCCCTGCTCCTGTCCTACGCCTTCGACACGTCCACAGATGGCATATATCTACACACCAGGTCCGACGGGAGGCTGTTCAACCTGGCACGACTGTTCTCAAAGACCAAAGTGAGAGCTGTGCTTATCAGGGAGATGCTTTTTGCAGATGACTCAGCTCTTGTGGCCCACACTAAGGAAGCCCTCCAGAGGCTGGGAGACCGTTTTGCTGTTGCCTGCATGCAGTTTAGTCTCACCATCAGCTTGGAAAAAGCAAATGTCAGCGTGCAAGATACCACCATTATCCCTTCCATCAAAATCAACGGTGTCACCCTGGAAGCAGTCAACAACTTTACCTACCTAGGGTCAACCATCAGCAACACTCTCTCGATTGATATGGAGCTGGACAGAAGGCTTGGAAAGGCAAACACCATCATGGCTCGATTAACGAAGAGGGTGTGGGAAAACAACGCGCTGACAGAGCACACCAAGGTCCGAGTCTACCAGGCCTGCGTTCTCAGCACCCTTCTATATGGAAGTGAGACCTGGAGTACCTACATGAGGCAAGAATGCCGGCTCAACTCCTTCCATATACGGTGCCTAAAACGCATCCTGAAAATCATCTGGCAAGACCGTGTTCCACACAGTGAGATCCTGCAGCGTGCAAGTACCCCCAGCATGTACTCCCTGCTGATTAAACGCCACCTTCGATTGTTGGGTCACGTCCGACGCATGGAGGATGGAAGGCTGCCAAAGGAATCCTATATGGACAGCTGGCCACTGGCATGAGAAGAGTCGGACGCCCCTCACTCCGTTCAAAGATGTGTGCAAGAGGTAGATGAAGGCATGCAACATTTCACCCGATGGCTCGGAAGAGCTGGCTGAGGACCGAGGCACCTGGAGACTGATGGTAAACAATGGCATATCAGTCGCTGATGCGTGGAGAGGCCAGTTGGAGGCAGAGAAACGTAAGGGAAAGAAGAACTCGGAAGCAACCACAGTAACGCAGACTTCCCAATATGGATGCACCAACTGCAATAGGGACTGTGACTCACGTATAGACCTGCACAGCCACAGCAGCCGATGACAACAGAGACAGACAACACCCCAAGGGCGCTATTCGCATGGTCCTTCGAGACTGAGTCGCCAATGATGATGTGAAATACGTTCACAATAAACCCAAATAATTTAAGTTCCTCTAATTTTCATTGCCTAAATAAACGAATATGTTACTCAGGCAGCGGTATAGACTGCACATTTTCCCGATAAATTTGCATATTAATCAATGTTGGGGGGATTACAGGATTTATACACTATGGTGGGCATATAATTCGCATGTTCAAGTTGCACGGTTCTAATGTTATCCTCTTTGTGTCCCTTGTGTATGAAATATTCAAGAAAACAACCATCTATTTCCTAATATTTTAATTTAAAAGGCATTCTGGGAATAAGTATCTGTTGATATATTATCGAATCATTTTGATTGAAGGTGACGAACTGTGATTTTTATTGTGGTTTCTACCTGAATTGTGTATCATATTACTGTAATATAACTGCTAATGGTAGTCTCTCGAGTCGAGGAAGACAAGTTGTGCGATCTCATTCAACGGTGGACGCGCATGTGGCTCCTGAGTCCAAATTCCGATGCACACTGGCGGTTGCAGGTGGGGTATGGGACACCGGTGGTTGGTGGTATTTGTGATACAGTTCTGTGACGTCTCTCCCGAGTTGCAGCAAGACGCTGGCGGCGGTGATCCTCAAAGGTGGAACAGGCTTTTCTGGTCAGCGCTCGCCAATGGCTTCTGTCTAAGGCAGCGAACTCGAGCTGGCGGGGTTGGAGGTCTGTCCATTTGATGTTCATCTTCAGGTTGTCTTTGTGCCACTTATGAGGGCGGCCTTGGTTTCGGTTTCCCTGGCCTAGCTCGCCATAGAACAACTGCTTTAGGATTCTGCTTTGATCCATGTGGATGACTTGGCCAGTCTAACGAAGCTGGGTCTGGGTTAGTTTGGCTTCGATGCTTGTTGTGTTGGCTCTGTCAAGGACTTCCTGGTTGTTGATTCGGTCCTGCCACTTGATCCGTATAATGGATCTCAGGGAGCGTTGGTGAAATTGTTCCAACTGACTGATATGTCTTCGGTAGAGTGTCCACTTTTCACAGCCATATAAGAGGACAACTTCATTGTTCATTTTCATCTTTTTTGACAGGCGTATGTCCTTGTGCTGCAAAACCTTGGTTCGAAGTCGTCCGAGTGCTTGACTGGCTTTTTGGAACCTCGCAGTGATTTCTTAGTCCAGGGAGTCGACATTAGATATTGTGCTGCCAAGGTATTTGAAACTGTCCACATTCTTCAGCATCGTGTCGCCAATGGTGATACAGGGTTGTGAGGGGACAGTGGCTGGGGCGGGCTGGAAGAGGACTTCTGTCTTTCCTAGGCTGATCGTGAGTCCAAATAAGTAGGAGGCTTCAGAGAATCTGTCCATGATTGCCTGTAGGTGAGTCTCATCATGGGCCATGAGGGCACAGTCATCTGCAAAGAGTGATTCAATGATGAGTCTTTTTAGCGTCTTTATTTTTGCAGCTCGGCGACGGAGATCAAACACTGATCCATCTAGGCGATACCTAATGTAGAAGCCAATGTCAAGGTCACGGATGGCATGGAACAGTACCTGTGCGAAGAAGAGATTGAAGAGTATCGGATCAAGTACACAGCCCTGTTTGACACCATTAGATATTGGAAATTTCTCAGAGGGTTCACCGTCTGAGAGAATCTCTCCAGTCATGTCAACGTGGAGGAGCCACATAAGGTTGGTAAACATCTGAGGACAACCAAATTTCTTGAGTACTACCCACAGTGGATTTCCCTCTGAGCCTCAGCTTGATAGAATTTGAAGCGTTCTATTTTGTTGATGGAGTTTGTGTCATTCTGCCAGTCCATGAAAGCTTTGTTCTTTCTGGCAAGCAGATCTTCAATGGCATCGTTGTTCTCGTCGAACCAGTCTTGATGGATTCGCTTCTTTGGTCCCAGGGTCGCCATAGCTGTTTCTCTTATCGTGTCCCTGAGCTTGTTCCATTTTTCGGAGGCATTTCCACATATCGGTCCGTTTGTTGACAGCTTGTCATCTAGTCTCTTCTGGAAATTGAGCTTGGTGGAAGACTGCTGAAGTTTGACAATGTTGAAGGCTGTGCGCACAAGTTTAGGACGCCTTAGGTGATGAGGGGCAATGTGCAGCTGTAGGGTAGTTCGGACAAGTCTGTGGACTGTGGTGTAAAATATAGCTATATAACTAAATCGAGGACAATTGTTAAACGTTAATATGACTCAGTACTCATATAAACATGAGAAAACAGTACAGATTTATCTTTGATTGCCACTCTGATTAGAACGATCTTTTACAAATCAATAAAGTTAGGAAATAACATTCTCTTACACTTCAATACAATTTTTAAACGATTGTATTACACATCAATACAATTAGAAAACAATTTTCGTACACACCATTAAAACAAGAAAACGATTCTCTTACGCATCAATAACATTTTTAAACGATTCTATTACACATAAATACAATTAGAAAACGATTTTCATACACACCATTAAAACAAGAAAACGATTATCTTGCACATCAATATAATTATAAAATTTCGTTGAATTCTTGGCTAAAATGGGACCTTGCATTAAGCATGAACATTCAATTCAGGTTACGTGTCAAGTACCTCTTTTCTATGTATGTTTAAAGGAGTAAATGTGAGCGTTATGTGATGGGAATATAAAGAGTTTGGTTTGGTGTTTATGGTACATCAACACTAGTAGGTTATTTAGTGTACCGGCGTTTCGAATCAAAAGCCTTTCCCAAGGACACACTGCGGCAGCTGATCTGTGCTGGTATATTGAAATTGACTGAATGCCTGTCCGAATATACTTGTTCGAATGATTATGGATGAGAGAAAAAAATAGAAAATTGGAAATCTGTTTTCATGCTTAAATAATTATATTTGATGAATATACAAATATTTGTGTGTGTGTGTGTGATTTGGATTGTTGAGGGAACTTTGACAATTTTTTAGTCATATCGCTACGATGTCTGCAGTGTGGCAGTTTATAGTGATGTCTAGCACTGTGGTATCATGCCGCAGATATATAGAATGATTTCTCACCCATTCACATTATCCTGACACCAAGTCGACCAGTCCTAACACTAACCTCTTAATGCTGAGCACCAAGCGTGGCAGCTATTAGTATAATTATTGTAAGTCTTTGTCATGACAGCCGGTGATCGAACCCACGACCTCCCGAATTTGAGGCGGATGCTCTAACCACTTGGCCACTGGGGCGGTCTGTAAATATTTGTAAAATTAATCTATATATATAATCAATGAAAACAATGTTGCAACCCAATAGCAACGAGCGGTGTTATGAATGATTAATTTAAATAACTACAGTTCCAATATGCATACCTTGTTCATGGGGTTTGTTCAAGCAAATTAAAGTAGATAAAATTAAAGTAAACAATGAATAAGGATCAAGGTATATACCATTTATCTTCTTTTCTCAGTCTGTCTAGTACTAATTGGAACTACTACTGATATTCGTCCCAATCCCCCTATCCTCAGTCATCCTTATGGTTCTCCTTGTCTCCTCCTCAACACTCTGCTAATGCTACTACTGCCAATGCTGCTAACACTGCTAACCTCTCATCAAACACTAACATCACCACAACTACTAATAAGTCGGCCTTTCAAATCTTTACTGCCAAATTACCTATATTTGATTTTCATTCTAATTGTTTCATCGCTGGTAACACATAATGAATATTCAAATTAGGCGTCACCATTTCTACAATTTGTTTTCTGTATAGTTGCTGAATAAAAAAAACCTTACATTATTTCCAAACCTCTATCAGCACAAGTACGATTACTGCTCCAACCTGTCTCTTATGAAACATCCGGGTGTAACTGTTGCTGAGTACACTTGATATCACGTAGTTTTACGACTTCAAAGTGTAAGAAAGCATATGTACTTTCTTAATTGCTCAGAAATTACACGCAATAAAATACATGATTGATTGATAGATTGATTACGTCAACTCTGTTTATTGACATATGTTTGTATGTGCTTTGTTAACGTGGGTCATAATAATACTGTCGACCAATAGCTTTTCTTACAATGGTGGTATTGGTGGTGCTAGTTTTGATGATAGTAATGATGATAGCAGTGATGATTGTGACAGCGACTTCAATAATGCAGTTACTAATACTACCTCGTTCCTCTCTTACTCTATGATGCTCAACATCTCTACCTGTTTAAATTTTGAAATCTGTAAGATATGTCGGTTAAACATTACTGGGTTCAAGAAAGCGCTTTTGCAAATTTGCAGCCATTTAATCTCTCTCGAATGCAAAGGCAGAAATTATTTGGTTTTACGACCTTACCTTGTGATTATCTATCAGCAGCAAGTGTGCAATTGTGTGCAATAGTATGCATGTATGTATGTATGTATGTATGTCTGTATGTATGTACTCAGTTAGGTTGTCGAGGCTTCATTTGTTTAAGAAAATATAAGTTTGCCACATTTAATTCCTGACAATTATCCCTTCGTTCCCTTTATAAAACATTTATAAAGACATTACGCAACAGATTTTTACAGATACATTACCGATTTAACCGATATGTCAACAGCCAGACCAGATATAATAGTAAAAGCTTATTGTTTTCAGTGGAATGCATATGTATGTACAGATAGGGTTTAACGGCACATCAGCACAATCCTGGATATACAGTGCCGATTAAATGTTGGCATCCACAGAACGGCAAACAAAACAAATATAGAGGCAAAGAATGGTACAGTGCTTAAAATACACAGGCTTTGTTTATAAAACTAACACTCTTAAAAATGGTCAAGAGTTTACAATGAATACCAACATGGGATGTGTAATGGACAACATGATTTGTCTCCCTTAGGTGCCACATGCAAGCGGGGGCCGATTCTACATCCCCATGCCCGCACTTTGATGGAAATGTCACAAAAGGTTCCAAAGTTCAGTGATACGCTCAGTGGTTATATAGAGTTTTCTAAGAAATGAGGCTTGGTAGTCTCTTCAGTATGAAGTAAGATTTTATAAGGTCCTTATTAATGAAGAACAGTTTTAAGCCCATGTATTACACGGTCCATTGCATTTTCTCAATGTTGAGATTAAAAGAAAAATCCTTGCCTGAATCTGAGTTATTTATCAATAGACCACCTCTAATTACAAAGAAGAAACACTCTTTTTGAATTTAGTAAACATAAGAGGCTGAAAGATTTGGTTATATAATCATATATATGGAATCTTAAATTAGTGTTATTTTCGTTTGAAAGGACCAGGTTTACTAAGGTCAAAAGTTGGCCCACAGATTAGTGATAAATTAAAATGTTTGTAAGACTATGTGTTATGGTTATACCATCTCAACTATGTGTCTTTTGGAGCGTAAATCATGATATAATAACACTATGTGAAATGAACACTTAATTTTGTTCCTAATAGGCGTCTGTTCAGTCAAAAAGTAATATTTTTCCTTATTTCCGCATCACCGAAGTCCTCAAACACTAGTAGCGCAGTGGAGAGCACATCTGATTTTTTTTGACGGACTACACTTTGTGTAACCACCTAACATTATGCAAATTTTATATGTTTCATTTGCGCTCATCATCAAAGGACAAAACTAACATTCCACTGTGGATTGCAATTTGCATGGGGAGAGTGTGTTCTTTACTTCTGTTCTTGAACTCGTTTGTGACACTATTAAGCGTATATCATAACCAATCACTATATTTGGATACCAGCAGCTAACTGCAGAAAAGGAACATTAAGGAATGAGATACACAACAACAACATACACAAGAAGCAGCCGATTATGAGATTTTTGAACAAAATGGACTGGAAAAAGAATGATGGTAAAAATTAAAAAATCCCCGAATATTATTCCAATACTTCGAAGTGTTTCATTGACATTTATTGTGAATATTCTATCGTACAATGATTAAACACGCACATATACATGTAGTACAATAAGGATACTCACTATGTCACGTATTATTTATATATAGTATATTGTAAAAAATGTCTAAAGCAAAAGCAAGTGTAAGGGTTGGATCATTCTCTGAATCTAACATTTTATTATCTTCTTTTATTATTATTTTCCTTTTTTCCGGGTTAACAATGAAACTTTGCAGCAATGCTGTTTCATAATTATGTGTTTCATTATTTTACGTTGGAGACCTTTGCTGGAATATTGCTTCAACATTGTTTAACGTTATGATATAACATTTCTACAACCCACTAGAAACTGAAAAAACTATTGAAATCAGTAAAGAATGAAATCGACTTTGAGTTTCTGAAACACATATGCAACGGTGCTATCAAATATATCCAATTAAAGATTAAAGAGATAATGTAAGTATCCATGCACCCCAAACAATCCTTGGAGAAAAAGGCTCTGAAACTAATAAATGTTTATATAAGTGTTATTACAGTATGCACCTTACATTCAACTAATGTGCCTAAAAGGGTTTGTGCATAACAAAGTATTCTTCAAAAATGTTTAGTTTCAAAGTTACCAAATCGATAATCCTCTTTTTTGTTTTGAGAGAAACTCGATCCTAAGTAAAATCCATTTGTAATCATTTTATAATTTTGATACAGATTCAAGATTATTCTTGTATCTGAGCAATTCTTTCGTTTTCTAAAGAGTTAAGTGTTGCTTAATCATTTTACGCTGATTTAGAGGCGTTAGTCTTTCTAAAATTGGCCTAGATTATGAGAAGGAAATTAAAAGTCAATATGATTTACATAATAAAATAGATACTCTTTTACAGCTTGATATTTATTCACTACTTGTGGAAGGAATGAATTAAAAAAATGTTCTCTCCAAAAACAGCCTGCCAGGAGGAACACTGTGTTTAGGTATAGTTCAATCTATTGGAATATATCACATTTCTTTTAACAATAATTTGAAATGTACTAGACAAAATATCTTAGATTGGTATCCCGGCACAACAAATTACCGGTATTTCAGTGATGTTGGTAAATACCAAAGTTCATATATATTCGGATATTAGAGACTCTACAACATTAGGTACCATTGTTGGAGGTGGGGTTGGGGACGCGAGGGAAACGTCGGAAATCCTGGGATGTTATAAAACAGAGAAATCACTACGGTGTAGATCTTGGTATTCGTAATGGATAAACTCAAGTGTTGAAGACATTAAGTATAAAATTAAAGAAATTAATATATAGTGAAGGCAACCATTAAAATAGGTGTATCAAATACAACAGTAATTGCTCCAAAATCAAAATATGGTACCATTTCATGATTATATTAACCAATGAATGTATAGGAGCTTTAGGGACAAATGTACTGCATTGTTTTTCATATTGATTAAATTGTGCCTTGTAATTTCTGAAGTTCAAGAATGACGTCGATTAAATAGTGCAGGAATGAGAAAAAGAGTTCACTGGTTCAACTATATTGGTATTAATATGGGAACTGTCTTGGTTCTATATTGCTTCCGTTTATTCTGGAGAACTATTTGATATAAAATAGGAAAGGATCCAATCCACAAACTAAATATGCCAAAAAGTGGCTGACAGGAAAGGTTTTCTGAGTTTAATATCTTTTATCTGAACGTAATAGGCCATACATGGTAGCCAATATTTGGTGGAGAAAGAACCAGTGAAAACACATGTAAGAACTACCGATCCACCGGACGCTACTGGCAAGAGTTCTCACATACCCACGTTAGCCGAACATAGATTCGAACCAACGAGGACAGAGTTGAGATGTGTGTGTGTGTGTGTGCTGTAAAGGCAGGCTCTTTTGACCACTGAGACACCTTTGTCTACAGACAGAAAGGGAATTTAGGTTTAGCAGGGTCTACTATACCTGAATTTGTCTGATTCTTTTTTTGAATATTTGAAACTATTTGAGAATACACTAGAGAACATACCTTAGATCTGTATGCCGACAGGGAAATTTATTGGCATATCTTTGACGGGAACATAATGATAGGTGACATTTGTCCAGGTAGCATACAAATCTAAGTTATATTGTTTAGTACATTCTTGCATTCCATAAATATGTAACATAATGTGAAATATTCGGGAAGATATGAGCCGGCAAAATCTACATTTTCTTCCTGTTAGCTATTTGTTTTAGTAATATTTTTTTCCGTCTTATGGTTGTTGACTTAGAACATCTCTATATCATCTTCTGTGTATGTGTGGGTTTCTATGTAACTGGAAAATTGTAGGCGCAGGAGCATTCGGCCTGATGATCGAAGAACAGATTCGTATATCATTAAAAACACTAAACACACTTTTCAAAAATCAATGACGTACTTGCACTTTTTTATTGCTATTCATGCAGCTTAGTAAAGGAAAGGAAAAAAATGCAAAAATCATTCGGTTTCATTAGCACTTTAGGATTCCTATCGTTGCTGTTAGTGATGACACGTCAACTTGTCATCGTGACGTTGACGAAATAGTTATGGCACAGGAACAAGCACAGGGCAGTTCAAAATGGCCTTTATATACTCGTACGCCAATGATGTATATTTATTTATGAAATCTTAAAAAGTACGCTATGATAGCTGCATCAAATCTAATTAAGACTGTGTCTGATGTGATCTTGTTTATACAATGGCTTTATGGACCGGTCATTTAAGATTATGGGTTTGGGTTTGGGATTTTCGTTAGAACTACAGTATTTTAAAATAATTAATCTCAAAAATCTTTATTCTTTCAACTAATGCATGATGCATCAATGATATAACCCATAATGTATTTAAATTAGTTCACGTTAATTCCAAAACATTGATTTAGTTATAAAATATCATTGTACACCTTCTAATTCCAACGAATAATTTAAATAAATACTCTCAACATAACTAGAAGACTGATTCCACTAAAGATATTCAAGTAAGAATGATTAATTCTGATGTAAAGAGCTTTGAACACATTCCTACCTGACCTTTGTCACAAATACCATTTTCTGTAAATACTCTGCCACCTTAATGGAAAATTAATCCCAGCTATGATCGGTAATCAATTGGTTGTAAACTTGTCCTAAAAATCTCTACGTATACTCTTCCCTATTCATATTATTTTTAAGAATTTTGCTACGGATGCAGTATTATTCTTGTATATGAGAAATCCTTTTATTACATCAGCTTGGAGGTATTAAGGTTAATATTCGAATGGAATGTAAACTGTTGCTTAATCACGCTATCGTGTTCTAACAAATGTATGTACATTTTAGGCTGATGTTTAAGCCCTTAGTCCTTCTTAAAACAACTTAGATAATGACAAGAAATTAATAATCAATGCGATTGTATATAATAAAATTGATCATTTGTTCCATATTAATATTTATTCTCTTTAGATTTACGAGGTCAAACTATTCCTAGTCATCTTTGGGAATGATCTCAAAAATAAATATGTGTACAAGTGGCTGTCGGGAAGAAAATTTAGGTTTCGTAGGGTCTAATGTACTGGAATTTATCAAATTTCTTTGTTGAACATCTGAAACGATATTTGGAGAATATACTAGACAAAATATCTTAGACCGGTATCTCGACAGAACAATTTATTGGTATTTCAACATTGTGGGAAAATGGCGACGGTCTTTGTTTAGTTGGCATACCGATCTAAGATGTATTGTTTCGTACATTCTTGAATCATATCAGATGTAACCAAATGATATATCTTTGGGTAGATTTGAATCTGCCGAACCTTAATGTTCTTCCTGTTGAGCACTTTTAGCGATATTTCATTTCTATCTACATAATGAGGGTTCATGGAGGTGACTCAGAATACATCTCTACATGTGCTGTGTGTTTGTGTGCATTTGTGTGTGTAGGAGGGTTGTTATTCTGTTATTTTAACAAATATGCCAGTAAAATAGAGTAATGAACAGGTTAGTAATATAAAAAGCATTTCATATACAATGATCTTACCATGAGAGTGACTATATATTTGCTATTATGTGTACCAAACAACTAAAATAAAATAAAAGCTACCATACTGAAATAATGTACATAAAGGGTAATGAATTATTTAAAGATAATCCCATTAGTAATATCTTAAGAACATTACTGAAGCACATAATATTATACGCATTTCAAACATAAGTCCAAAACCTGACAATTCATTAAGGATTTAAACACAGCTTAGTAAGAAATTATGGTTATTACACTGACTCGATAGCACTCCAAGTAGTTGATAACATTGGTAGCATGACTGTATTTTTGTTTTACGAGGCCAAACACTTATTTAGTTTTATAAATAATCAATCATACGCTGATGCTAACAAAGCTTTGCTTATTGAATTGCTTAAGAAAGTAATATTCCCAAATTATCTGACGTGTTCACCAAAACAAAATATTACATTTCTGGTTTTCCCGGATAAAGTGCTGTCGCTAAAACCAAATCCACCAAACACTAAATATTATTTTGTAACCTATAGGAGCGAGTTATGAATAATTGTCTTAACCTGATTGGGTTTTAGAGTTTATACTCAGTTACTAACTGGATCGCTCAAATAACGTCATAGGTTTGTCCAAGCAAATGAAGATATATGCAATAAAATAAAAGTGAAGAATGAATCAGGATAAGGTAGAGCAGCAAATTGTATATGTATCTCTGTCATCTTTTTTCTTTCCTTTTTGAAGGTCTGGATAGTACTAACTGTATATATGGAACTACTCCTCCTTTGTCTCTTCTGCGAAGATGTGATATTGTCGTTGGTTTTGGTGATGATGATGATAATGATAACCGTGATGATTACGACAAAGACTTCAATAATACAGTTATTATTACTCCTTTGTTCCCGTATGTATGTATGTATGTATGTATGTATGTATGTATATGTGTGTGTATATGTATGTATATATGTATGGATGTATGTGTGTGTGTATGTATGTATGTATGTATGTATATATGCATGCATGTATGTATGTATGTATGCATGTAGGTATGTCTGTATGCATGTATGTATGTATGTATGTATGTGTTTATGCATGTATGTATTGTATGTATGTATGTATGTATATATGTATGTATGTGTGCTTGTCGTATCGCCAATATTAACAAAAATGTAAAATATTATTAGGTATCGGTATCGGACCATGTTTTCTTTACAGCCAGACAACCACTGTACTTGATGGGAAGAAAAATTAGAATGCATAAATATTTTTAGATTATCCCGTTTGTTTTCATTCTTCATTTCATAAACTCCAATCTGTGTACAATAGCTGACAACAAAATATTTACATTTATATTGATATCTTTATTTAATTTCCTACTGACAAAGTAGCATATGAAATCTTGGTGTGAGACTGTGCTATTTATTACAGACCATGGGATCCCCCTATTTAACATGTGGAGTCTTAACGATATCGTGTGGAACACTTGTTTAACAAGGCTGAACAAATTCTTTAACTCTAATGAATGGTTTCTAAATCAGTGTAATACAGACATTATTTTTATTTTGTAATATATTAGCATTAAGTACAGTGGGAAATGAATTGGTAATCCAGTTTATATATGAACATTAGAGATTTTAAATGAGTATGCACAGGTTCGCATACATTGTAACATCCACTGTACTGATGGGTTCTTTTGAATATTTATGCCTCATTGCTCGCACGCATACCAAGCCACTATTCTCATTTCATAAAATATTATTAGTTGAAACATATTTTATTCAGACATTTTTAGTTGCAGATTACCAGATGTACAAAAGAGAAGGTAAACACTAAAACGAAAACAAATGGCTTATTTTGTTTTTCTACTGTTTATTGATACAATATTAAGTTATTAAATAATTCAATATTAGCATTTAACTGAGGCATATAATGCACGAGGATGTACAACAAGGGAGTAGGTGAAAGTCGAGGAGAAAGAAAAGTAAGACATTAAAAGGAAACAATTTTTAATTAAATTGTTCCAAATCTTGTGTACAAAGTTGAGAAAACGGGGAGAAAAGAAAGGGGAGGAATAAAAATAAATACAAACGTAAGTAAATAACCATAAGAAACAAAAATGCGAAATATTTATTAATTTGACTACATCAATCAATAGAGCATTTACTTGTTGATTGGTCTAGCTCAGAAAAATTTTAAAATTAAGTAGATGGAGTTTTTCACGTACATTTCAGTTTTTTCATGTTTTACAAAACTTTTGTTTAAAAAATACAAGCAAACATCAACTATGAATTTTATCACACGAAGCTAAATGTGTAAAACAATTTATGAAACATGTTGCTCAAGTAAGTTTAATATTCATAAAACTTGTACCTTCAGATGTTATAGAACAAGACAGAACAAGCAATGACTGCTAAAACCAACCTAAAGCAACAATGCTATTTTTCAGTTCCACCGGTACTGTCTGAATTAATGTGAGCACATGCGTATTTTAGCATCTTTTCTAATCTGCTTTAATTTGGATTAGCTGTGTGCTGGTGAGTATATATTTGTTATATTTTGGTTATTTAAACAATTAATTACCATTAACACGACGACGAGAGATAAATGTACAGACATTTAACACTTTGTCAAAACAAGTTAGCACTATTTCTTCGCAGCTGCAATAATTGATTAACTCCGGCCATGTACTTATTGTCTTCTGCTTTTCTTGCCCACCTTTCCGCATCAGTTCCGATTTGCTATATCAGTATTTTCAAAGGCGCATGATCGCAAATAAGGTCTAGTGAAATGTCGTCACTTTTAAATCAGCTAAGCCTCTTTTATTTCCATTGTCGCCTGTAATCCGGTAAAATAAGTAAAACGAGCCAAATCGTATGCTAATACGAATATCTAATATCGTCATAACCTTGTTCTTAAACTCTATTATTAGGTTCGCACAACGAGCGCAAGGTGAATAATTCAGTAAAAGGTTGAGTCTTAGAGTAATGTTTTCATCCGTTGGTTTGTATGTGTCTTTAACATATATCTGGCTCATGCTGTAAATGAGGTCTTCCAGTTCGAGATTCATTGTAGTCTTTTCCTTATCTTTCTCACCCTTTCATGCCTTCTTGTAGTTGAAGGAATCAGATTCAAGTCCATTTAATAGTATTTCTTCTGCATGCACCTAGCCCCGGGCATTCGTCAGTTTGCCGTGCAGGGAAAATTTTGAAGTGGATAGTTAGTGATTAGTAACATTGTCCAAACTATTTTCCTTCCTCTAGGATAACATACCCTATATCCATGAGTTGTGTCTTTTTTGAAACTCCGTGAAATTTGTTTCACTAAACAAGGATATTTAGTTTATCATCCAGTGTATCAACTATGAACAGCAGACATATCTTCATCAAACTATATAAGGTTTTATAACGGATATATGAATTTTGTGTGAGTACGTGTATCATACGAATTGTAAACTCCAGACGATAATGACTATATCTACAAATGAGAGGAATGTAAGTTTCTGAATTGATTCGAAGAGGTATTTGCAACTGAGTTTATAGTATGTTTTCAGGAAACTCATACAGTAGTACAACAATGACTAAATATATTGTGCTTTTGAATCAGGATAAATGCAGCTACTGCATTAATGATAATATTTATCAGAGCTAATTTAGATTTTGCAATTCGAAGAGAAAGATGTGACAGTTAAGGTTTATGTTTCGTTTTATACATCACACTTAATGACAATAAACGAACTTTTGAGAACTTGTTTGATTATAATTTTAATAATTATCCTAATTTTTCGATAGCTAAAGAAAGACATTGGGGAGGTTGGGTGTACAACTAAACAATTATTATTTGTGCAGAATGGAGGAATTCTGTTCAAAACACATATTTAGCTCCTTTTGATACTCTACACATGTCTATAGCGGAAATTCAAGACCTAAAGAACACATTTGAATTACGTGATTTCTGGGCAAAATCGAATAAAAAATTAAAGTGGTATACCTGGATACTAAAAATTCCCTTGAGACAAAGTAGATTAGTATAGGATTAAATGATCATGGTTGGGTATTTAATGCTGTTCAAATTTTACTTAATCACTCAAAATGTACGTAAAGTCCGAAGGACGTTATATCAGCTTTGTGAGTTATTAGGTAACAATTTACACAACGCAAAATTAACATTTTATCCTTATAATACCAATTTTCATCCTCTCTGTTATCATATTAGCAGATTTCATAAACAACGCATTGGAATGTAGAGAACTGCTAGTTTTATTTCATTCTTCTTTTCACAATACACCAGAATACGTAGCCTCATCTTTGCATGCCAAAAGTCGTCTACTCTTGTATATTATTATAGGGTGGAGAGTCAGAGTGGGTCATGGGAATGGTCTAAGGAAATTAATACGGTCATGTTGTTAAACTGTTTTGGTTGTTATTGTTTAAACCAGACTATTCCTTTTTTTCAACAGTACGCTTGCGTATGGCACGTGTTGTTGTAGCATCCGTTGTTCTTGCTTTCTTTACATTTTGATCTTTTAAAAGTAGAAACTGTGCCCACTTTTTGTGAAATGGCCTACTCGTCATATGACCCTGACATTTAATAACAGCTGGTGGAACATATTGTGAAATCAAAGTGCACTTTCGAATGTAGATTGGTTTGTAAAGCCTGCTATATGCTTTCTTTGTCAAAAGAGGGTGAGTGTTGCGTGCAAGGAGGACTATGTGATTACATTGTTTTAACTTCAAATGTGCGATTTTAATCAGGGGGTTGCAAGTTTTGGTTGGAAATAAGGGGTAGGTGGGTGGGGGCTTGTTTTTGTTATTAATATGGTGTAATGCGTTGGCATAGATAACACTTCACATAAAAAGATCTGGAAACTGAAAACCAAATGTAGACTGTAGAATTTACAAATGTGCGAAAAAGTCATGATCAGCATCGCGTGATCGTTTATATCCAATCAGATTGCAGAAAACTCGGACAGCTCATACAAAATATAATTGTATTTTTGTCTTATATCCGATTACATTCAAAAGAGCCCACTTTATAAAAACATAGCCTATATCACTTTATCCATGTGCCTAATACAGACTTTCTAGGAATACATTAAGCTCTCTTTCTTGGGTAATATTTTCCTAGACTGTGCAGCTTATCATTTTAACAATTAAATGTAATTTACTTTCTTGTTCTCCTGTTGAATTTCGTCCACAATCCATTGATATTTGTGGAAAATGTTTTACAGCATGGTCAACGTTTAGACGGAACAAAAATATGCAGAAAAAATGTAACTGAGGTAAGAAACATCTCAAAGTTTCTTCATTGAAATTATCATCAATTTTTTTCAAAATCTAGTAGAACTAACCATTCAGGGATATCTACTTCTTCTGGGATTTTTTGATCAGATCATAAATCAGATGCGCACAGTCTCCAAAATACTGGTCTTTGATCAAACCTTGTTTGAGTTTCACTAATTATATTTGTTTGTTCATTCTATTTAATATGGCTGAAAAGCGTTTTATAGATCAACATCAAGAAGATATATGGGTCTCCGATTCTTTCAATAAACCTTGGAATTTCGCTTTGTTAAACACAATAAATAATTCCTTGTTTTATGAAGGAAATGATTCTCTTGCACAACAATAAAATATTTAAACAATTCTCTTAGACACAATTAAAATTAGAAATTCTTTCTCCTTCACATCAATATAATTATAAAAGTTCGTTAATTTTTTGCCGACGATAAGACCTTACGTTTAGCATGATCACTCATTTCATATTACGTGTCAAATACTTCTTTTCTAAAAATATTACTGAAAAGTATACTTCAAATATTATATATATTTGTTTAAGGGAGTAAATGTGAGCGTTATGTGATGTGAATATATAAGAGTTTGGTTTCGTTTAGTTTGGTGTTATGGCACATCAACACTAAGATGTTATTTAGTGTACAGGCGTTTTGAATCAAAAGCCATTCCCAATCATACAGAGTGGCAGCTGACCTGTGCTGATATATTGAAAATGACTGAATATTTTAACCAATAACTAATAAATCAAAGAAAGAAATCTTAAAATTTGGAAATGAAAGTAAAATACGTAAACTAACATAAAAGTAGTCATAAAGTGTAAGACACAAAACATCCTTGGCACCAATTGAATTTGGAACAAAATGTCCCGATTCCACAATACAGTAACATTAGTTTATGTGTACACATTCTTTCAAATTTCTGAGCCAATTTTAAAATAAATAACAGTTTTCCAAGGTCCACGTTCGTCAAGAAAATCCCATCTCTTTCAGTAAAATAGACACACCCCAAATATATCATATGGTAGAAATGGATCTTGACGGTCTGATAATTTGAAGAATAATTCGTTGACTCTTCTAATATATATGCAAATCAAATAGCACAATGCACATCTTTTTTTGCTGTGTCAACTGTTTTATTTCTTCATTGTTTACCTTAGAACCATTTAATAAAAAATTAATTTAGGATCCACACACTAAATATGCCACAAAGTGACTGACAGTATGGGTTTTGTGAGTTTAGCACATTTTTCAGCAATACATGGCGGCAGATATATTTGGTGGAGGAAGACCCATGAAAATCAATGGAAGATCCATAGACCGACGGCAGGCTGCTGACAAGAATTTTCACATACCAACGATGGCAGAGCCGAGACTCGAACCAATGATGACAGCTGTATGATGTATGTCATTTGCAAAGGAAAGCCCATTAGACCACTCAACCACCCAGGGCTGCGGACAGAAACATTTTATAACATCTGATATGATCTGAGCATGTACGTAACAAATATTGTTATGTATATTTAAATTCATTGTTTGTCTGTTAGTTTTAAAAGATAGTTAACTCCATTACATGTTTTTGTAATGTAATATTGTTACTGTACTTGAATTCAGTTCTGCTGATTCATATTTTCTGTCATTCAGCAAGAGACTGTTGACACATCTACACTTCGTAGGTTATTACAGACTTCTTCACCATCCATCTTGAATTTGATCGGGATTTAAACCGAGATCCACCTAGAACGTTTCATTGATAGGACTTCTATTTCTTAATTCTTGATTACAATTTGGATTTAATTCGCAATACCGTAAATTCTTTTTTCTAATTTTTCACTTTGTGTTCTAGGGAAATAAATTATTTATTAAAGTTTATAAAGCTTGCTGTCTTCACTCTTTTCTGTGACTTATTTCAAGAGCATAAACTCGTAACAACATGTTCGTTTTGCATGCCGATAGGATAATTATTTGGCATTTCAATGATGTGGACATATTAGTAGAAGTAATTTTACCAGGTGGCATACTGATCTCAGATATTTTTAGTACGTTCTTCAGTTGCATCAGATCTAACAAAATGTAAAGTAATCGGGTAAATTTGAACCTGCAAAACTTACATTTTCTTCCTGTTCGCCACTTTTAGCCACCTTTATCTTCCATCTTATTGTCGGTGAGTCGGTTACCTCTCTATTAAGTTCTGTGTATCTGTGTTTATGAGTTTGCAGGAGATGAAATATAAGAAAATATAAGGAACTCTATTTTACATTTGATGATTTAAACAATAAAACATAACTGTTATTCTGACAAATATGCTACAAAAAAAAAGAATGAACAGGTTAGCAATATAAAAAGGATTATATCTATCTCTCTATCTATTCCAAAATGCGATGTTTTGATGTTTTGTAATTTGTATTCAGTAGTGTAACGGACAATTTTTTATTTGGGTTGGGAGAGGGTGCTGTGACATTTTACAAAGTTATCTGACCCTTAAATAGCTTGAAAAAGTATTCTTGCTCTGATTTATGGATAAAAGAACATGTTATATCCATCATATTAGCTGAAAAATCAATTATCTTAAGGTTAAAGAAAATTATAACCAGGCCATAAAGAAAATCACAGCCAACTCTCCCCACACTCTAAATGTTCGGACTCTAACCCGAATCCTTGTACCTTGCATTTTTCGCTATTTTTTCTTCTTTCCGTTTCATTTTGCAAATGATGCCAGTACTGCTACTATAAATGGAACAACTACTACCACTCGTCTTCCATCCCCATACTATTAAACCTTTAATTATGAACACCTCTAATATGTTTGTGTTGTACTATACTGAATACACATACAATAAATGTATAATAGATGAATACTTGCGAAAGATCCATTTAAAATCTCTTAAAATGCAGGTTCTAGAAATTCTCAAAGAAAATGATATGGTACGCAGCTAATTGTATATACTGCAATTGTTTTCCGACAACTACAAATGTTAATCAGTGTTCGGAGGTTAAAAGAATTCAATACCATTGTATTTGCATGTTTTTTGTATTTTCATTAAACTTTCTATGCAGCAATGTAATACTTAAAGAAAAATGAATTTAAAATAAGTTTGTTATTTAATATTACCTAAGCATTATCATTGAAGACGGCTCTTTCTAAGTTATATTCTCGGAATATATTAAATTGAAAACTAGTAGAAAAAGTTTGTAAAGAATGGGAAAAGAGATCAGTAATATTTTCTAAGTATCACAGTTAACAAAGTTAAGATTATTGAAACGTTTACAGCTGCATGTGTACTTCTTGGCGACCATGGGCCATCGCAAGAAGCGTAAACATTCAACTCAGTGTTATGTGTGTAATACGTCTTAGTATAAATTCATGAAATTGTACGTTTCAAAAATAATAAATCGTTTTAACAGTAGTAAGTCTAGGTATTATTTGGTTGGACAAAAATAATTTGGTTTGGTTTGGTTTAGTGCTTTACGACATACCAACAGAAATTGGCTATTGATGCCTACGTATTTGGAGTAACGAGCCTTAAAAACGATACACGACGGACGCCGACTCAAGATAATCCTATTGACATGACTCGGACCTGCACCTTTTGGGTGGAGATTCCAACAGGCTAATAAAAGAGCCACGTCGTTACCTCTAAATATACAGACGAAAAGAAATGGCCTAAGTAGATAGTTATAGCTACATTATAAATTGATTGAATACTGTTGGAAGAGCAGTTGTTGTTGAGGGCCAAACGCCATTTTTCAGCACATGATAGGCTGTACTTAACGGCCAGTATATCAGATGGAGGATAACTTGGGAAAGGCCCAGAAGGTACAAGCAGATTTCTCAAATACCTATGCTGGCCTAGCCAGAGATTTTGAACCCACTATAGCAGAGGTTAGATGTCAGTTGTCTGTAAAAGACGAGAGCATTTCATCACTTGGACACCTGAAGACCCTGTTGGGATATACTTCTTTTAATGTTTTCTATGCGAAGAACAAAAAAGGAAAAAAAATATATTTTATTCTTAAAGGAAGCAGAATACTTATATGCTTAAGGGAACAATATGTTTGACAAATAGAAAATCGTAATTCTCATCTAACTGTTACCGTCCGTAAATCAGGAACCGCACGGTTCCTTATTTGTGATCGGAGTTGTCGATGATTTTCTTTTTTCGGCAGCACATTCTTGAACTTGGCTGAACTAATTAATTTATCCTCGATAACAAAATAATCCACTTTAATAATCATGTTTGATACTGCTTTGTGCCGCCACAAGCACCCCTGAAAAATCACTTATTCGTAAATTTAGTCGCATTGAAATTAATTTGAATCAGTACCTGTAAACTAGGAAACAAATTCAATGCTAATGAATTTTTGTCTAAAATTGGATAATGACGAATTTAAACTTACCATCTCATCCAGATTAAACGACAATCTTTGATGTTAGCCTCGTTTTGACTCTATGGCCTTAAACAAAGTATCAGAACGAAGGAAACCCAACAAACTTAATAAAATTGACAAACGTTTTCGTTCTCTAAGTTATGAAATGAAAATTTCAGAGAAAATTACATTATTGTGAATTATATCACAAATAATACTAAAGATTCTATCGCAAGTCTAAAAGTATAGAGTGTTCCGAATGATTTCCAATATGGAACGTGCTGATGTGCCAAACGTCTTTGAAGAGCTGATTTGCGAACACTCTTGATGTTTCACAATATTATTATCAATAATGTACTTGAATGAATTTACGATCCCACAACAGTGATTTGGTGCAAAATTGCAAAGAATAGTTTGTAATTTCAATTAAAAATAAAAATCAATAATTCTTTTCAAATTATATCTGAACTCAACTAAACGTGATTCCAATAGACGGATGTCCAATTAGAATGAATTAATTGTGTTTACTTCAAACTTACATAAAAAACAAAGACACAATACGATGCCCAGGATGTGGGTCATTTCCCATCAAATCCAGAAACAAATTCTCTTTCTAGAACCTTCAAAGGTCATATTAACATGCTTATAAATATTATCTTAATGTTCAATCCACAATCATTGAGATACGTTAGCTACTATGTAACATGTTTGTGGTCTTAACTTAGTGTAAATCTGTATAATTGACCTTTATCATCTACAATTGTGGTCAAAAGTTAACCCACAATATAGATATACATCACAATCAGGCCTCTTGAGTTATATTGCTTACAAACTTCCTTTTCGCGGTACCAGGGTATGAACTTGTCATTTTGGGGGTTTCATTTAACATGATTGTGTATTTCCTCTAAAGTTTTTTTATATAGTTGTTTTTGTGACATCTCTACATTTTGCTCACTTAATATACACTTTTAAAAGACATTTTTACTGATATGAAATGAAATAAGCTTTGATTTTACTCATTATGCAGTTTGTGATCTAGTATTTTCTGATGGTCTGGTCAGTTTCTCTTTTGGCCTTATGTTCCAGACCCCTATATTCATACACGTTTCAAGTGACAATTGATGTAAAGCCAAATTAACTTCTTAGCAACTCTCGTTGTTATGATAAAAGTTGGAATGGATAGATTATCTCCAATCTCCACTTATCTATTGTTTTGGAATGAGATATTTATCCCAAGGTTATATGTCAGAACCTTAACACTATGTATGTTATATATCTTGCTTTGGTTACAGTTATGAAATGTTTGCGGAATCCTGTTTCTCAGAACAAACGACCTTGTTCACCTATCTTGACAACTATATTTTGGATTATATTTGTCTGATTATTCATTTTTATTTCCATGATTTTGGCGTCATAAGTGAGTACATGCATAATAATAACCAAACTGAATGCCAGTGAGTCACCGGAATGCAGATCAATGTGTACATATTTGGTGTTAGTCAGCCTTTAGAACGTGTATAGCACCAAAACTTTATTTGGTCAGTACCATGGTGTGGACATGTTTTTTAAAAAAAATCCCATTCTCCATTTTTACTCACTTATTATATCATTGCTATGATATCTATTTCCTGGTTTGAGGAAAAGGATTAAAATAAACTTTGGTTTTCACCTTTATTTGTGGCATATTAGAATCTGTGACTTTTATTTATATTCTGAGTTCCAAAGTGGGACTTCAGTCTTTTTGATCTCTTAATTTCTAAATTACAAGTATCTCTCTTTCTCTCTCTCTTGCGTTATTAGTTGGATTAAATAGGTCATAGGTATCGGACCACCCAATTTTTACAGCTAGAAAACGACTTTACTTTTTCGGAAAATAAACAACAGAACACTAAATACTTTGAGATTATCCCATCGGCTAGTAAATTGAGTTTTGTATTCATTCTTCATTTCATAAACTCCCTTCTGTGTAAAATAGCTGACAACAAAATATTTATATTTATATAAATATATTTGTTAAATTTTTGTACTGAAGAAAAATATGATATGGACTCTAGGTGCGATACTGTGATATTTGTTGCAGACCATGGTATCCCTCTTTTTAGCATGACGAGTCTTAAAGATATGCTGTGGAACACGTGTTTTACTAAGCGAAAGAAAAACATTTTCTAATTCTAACCAATGGAAGCAAGTGTGGTTTTTAAACCAATGCAATCCAGAAATCATTTTTATTTTGTAATAAATTAGCATTAAGAACAGTGGGAAAGGGTGATCCAGTTCGGATATTAAATGGAGATTTTAAATGGATATACACAGGTTCCCGGAAAATGTATCATCACTGTACTTACAGGTTCTTTTGAATATTTCTGCATTATTGCTCGCACTATTCTCATTTCATAAAATATCATTTGCTGAAACATATTTTATTTCATACATTTGTTGTTGGATATTACCAGATTTATAACAGAGAAGGTAAAGGAATATAACTAAAGGCAATAGCTTATAATATTCTTCTCCTTTTTACAATATAAACATGGTAGATATATGACTATATATTTAATCAGATATTAAGTATTAATGATAACATTTTATATTTATACTGCACCGAATTCTAATAAAAACACAGGTAATCACAAAATCCAAGAATTCCTTAAAACTGGGCACTATAACCAAATGCGCATACTCCATCTTTATTACAGTATTATCCAGATTTACTGTAACTGCCTGGAATTAAGTAGAGTGCATGCGTATTTTTACCAGCTTTGTCTTATTTGCTTTAATTTAGACTAGCAGTATGCTCATGTGTACATATTTGTTATATTTCTTATTTAAACAATTAAATACCGTTAACGTTGAACAATATATTTAAAGAGAACATTTAAAACTTCGTGAAAACAAGTTTGCACAATTTCTACTCAGTATTATTAACCAGCTCCATGTATCTCTGGTCTTGTTCTTCTCTTTTCGTTCTCTCTTCATCAGTTCCTGTTTGCTTTATCTGACTTTGTAAAGGCATGTATCCCCAAATAAGGTCTAGTACGATTCCTCTACTTGTTAGAAGCTTTAAGCCGGTTTGATTTCTTTTTTCGTCAAATTTGTAAAATGAGCCAAATCGTATAATAATATGAATATCAAATATCTTCATAATTTCTTCCCTAAATTCTACTATGTTTCTTGCACATATGGCGCAAGGAGAATAATTTAGTAAGATTTCGAGACTTAGATTCACTTGGTTCACTGGTTCGTCTTTGTTGCTTATTTTCATCTGGCTAAGTTGGTGAACGATGTCTTGCGATTTGAGATTCGTGGAAGTAGTTTCCTTATCCTTCTCATCCTTTCTTTCCGTTTTGAACTTGTTCAAACTTGATTTAAGACCATCTAATAGTATTGCTTCTACGTGCCTTCCTTTGGGTTCATTCTTCAGTTTGCCTTGCAGACGATCTGTCCCAATAGTGACTTCTGGAAATATTTGCTTATTTTTTAGATATGTCATTAGCTCTTTTCCTTCAGAAGAATTCTGTTCGATTGTTAAAGAGAAGTGAAGAATGGCATCTTTGGTCCACATCCATCCGTTTTTATTGTATTCCAGGTTGATCCGGAAATAATTACTGAATTCGTCCTCTGTAAATAGGTTTTCATCTTTCAATTGATCTGGAAAGTTATATGGAAAAATTAATTCACCCAAACACTTAATTTTGCGATAACGTTTACAAATATATTAATTTCGATAATGATACAATCATGACTTCACTTTGAATTATTGTTGGCAGTTTATACTTTTAAAAATAAGTGCCTTTAGAAGCTTGTATCCGTCCATAACACATTTTCAGTGTCAGTAATTCTTATATAGAGAAAGGATACATGCTTTCTTATATATAGAGAGGATATATAATCAAATGTGTAAAAACCCATACATATTATGCAAAGATTAATGATGCCTCATACCTGCGCTTGCCATGGTTGTTGAGCGACACACTTCATTAATTCACTTCAAAGATCAGTTCCTTCACTGAAATAAACGACAGAAAGAAATATCAGTTGTATCAAATAATGTGAATACTTTAATAACAGGAAATTGCTTCCAACATTTGCTTCCAAATACTTCGTCATATCTAAGGTTAAAACGGAAACCAAAGAGTTACTCTAAACGGTAACCGTTTCATAAAATATAAAAATCTAAGCGTTTTTCATTAATGTCTGTAAGCCGTCATTTGAATAAATTAGAAATTAGAAAACAATCACCAAGATCATAAGGTAACAGAAATATGTGGCAAGATTAAAAGCCTTGAACGATGCAAGTTTTTGAGAAATCTTTCATCAGTTAATTCCTTTATTCATTAATATATTTTTCATCTTGTGCATTTCTCAATTAAGACAGCCTACACAGTCTGTATTATTTATCATTTCATTCACTCACGCTCCCGACTCATGTATACCCCATTGTGTCTTTTATTATTTCATTTATTTATTTCTAATTTATACTCTCAATTTTTGCTGTGCCTATTGGTTCACTAAGCTGATATAGTTTAAGTCACACTCAGATGTTGTCAGAGTTATATAAATGTTACATCGAGTAGACTCTTTTATTGTGTGCAGTCTTGTTTGTCAATGACTACTGTTTTACTTTCTCTAGGATAACATATCCATATAACCATGAGTGGTGTCTTTATTGAAATCCATGAATTGTGTCACACTAAACTGGTATATATAATTTGTCATCCACTGTATCAACTATGAACAGCAGACATATCTTCATCAAACTATATAAGGTTTTATAACGGATATATGAATTTTGTGTTAGTGCTGGTATCATGCGAATTGTAAACTCCAGATGATAAAGACTATATTTAGTCATGTAAAAGAACATGGATAAGTAACTTTTCTCTTATTGGTATGTATAATGATTACTTTATCTACTAATGTAGATGAATGTAAGGCTCGGTATTTAAATCGAAGAGGTATTTGTAACTATGTCTACAATATGTTTTCAGGAAACTCATACAGTAGTATGAAAATGACTAAATATTCTGAGCCTTTGAATGAGGATACATGCAACTACTGCATTAGTGATGGTACTGGGTTCAATATTTATCAAAGCTAATTTCGAATTTGTAGTTCAAAGAGAAAGAGGAGACAGTTAAGGTATATGTTTCGTTTTAGATATCACAATTAATGACAACAAAAGAAATTTTGAGAACATGTTTGATCTCAATTTTAATAATTATTCTAATTTTAGATAGCTAAGGAAAGACGTGTGTGTATGTTGAGAACTTAATAATTATAATATGTGCAGATTGGAGGAATACTGTTCAAGACACATATTTAGCTCCTTTTGATACTCTACATGAAAAAAACATATATAGCGGCAATTTTGTACCTTAAGAACAAATTGGAATTACATGGATACAAAAAATCTCCATTGAGACAAAGTAGATTAGTATAGGATTAAATGATCACGGCTGGGTATTTACAGATATTCAAATTTTACCTAATCACTCACAAAGTACGTAAAGTCCGAAGGACGTTATGTCAACTTTGTGAGTGATTAGGTAACAATTTACACAACGCTAAATACTCAACCATGAACATTTTATCCTTATAATTCCAATTTTCTTCCTTTCTGTCATCATATTAACGGATTTTATGAATAAAGCATAGGAAAGCATTGGATCGCTGCTAGTTTTATTTCATTGTTCTCTTCACAATACACCAGAATACGTCGCCTAGTCTTTGCATGCCAAGAGTCGTCTTCTCTTGTATATTATTACATGGTGGAGTATCAGAGTGTGTCATGGCAATGATCGAAGGAACTCAGTAAGGTTATGTTATTAAATTTCTTTGGTTGTTATTGTTTAAACCAGACTATTCCTTTTTTCAACATTACGCTAGCGTATGGAACGTGTTGTTGTAGCATCCGTTGTTCTTGCTTTCTAAGCATTTTGATCATTCAAAAGTAGAATCTGTGCCCACATTTTGTGAGATGGCCTACTAGTCATATGACCTTGACCTGGAACATATTGTCAAAGCAAAGTGCAATTCCTAATGTAGTTTGGTTTGTAAAGCTTGCCATATGCTTTCTTTGTCAAAAAAGGGTAGTGTTGCGTGCAAGAATGATTACGCGATTACATTCTTTTAACTTCTAATGTGCAGTTTTAGTAAGGGGTTGCAAACTTTGATTGGAAATATGGGTAGGGGGCTTGTTTTTGTTGTTAATATGGTGTAATGCGTTGGCATAGATACATCTTCACAAAAAGATCTGGAAACTGGGAACCTAATGTAGTCTTTAGAATTTACAAGTGTGCAAAAAAGTAAAGATCAGTATTGCTTGATCGCGTGATCGTTTATATCCAATGAAATTGCAGAAAAGTCGGACAGTTCATACAAATTGGAATTGTATTCTTTTCTTATATCCGATGATATTCATTTGAGTCCACCCTACAAAAGCATAGCGTATGTCTGTTGCATCCATGGTTGTCTTTTTATATGATGAGGTATCAACAACGTCTGCCAGACACTTTATCCATGTGCCCAATAGAGAATTTCTAGGAATATATTTTTAGCTCTCTTCCTTCTGTAATATTGTGGTGGACTGTGCAGTTTAGCATTCTTTCAATTAAGTGTAATTTACTTTCTTGTTCTCCGGTTGAATTTATTCCACAATCGATTAATATTTGTTTGTAATGTCTTAAATAATGACCATAGTTTGAACGGAACAAAAACATTCAGAAAATAAGGTAACAAATAGAGGTACGAAACATTTCAAAGTTTCTTCATTGTAAATAGCATCATTTGTTTTTCAAAATCTAGTGCAACTAACATCACAGGGATATCTACTTCTTCTGGTTTTGTTCGATCACAAATCAGATGTGCACGGTCTCCAATATATCGGCCTTTGATAAAACATATTTGAATTTCACTAATTATATTTTGGCAAAACTTTTTTCATTCTATTTGATATGGCTGAAAAACACTTTGTCGAGCAACATCAAGAAGAGATATGGGTCTTCGATTCTTCCAATAAAGCATGGAATTTCGCTTTGTTAAATACAAAAAAAATAATTCCTCGTTTTCTGTAGCATTAGAATCAGTATAGAATTCTCCATTACAACCATTTAAACCAGGTGATTTTACATATTTCGGTTTTTAATGCTGAGAGACATTCTTGTAATAATAATGAACCTTTCAGTGAAAATCTATCATTGTGTTCACGAGCTTCCCAAAATAGCTGATTAATGGCAAAATAGTAACCCTAGTTTTCCTATTCTTCTGATCCATATCTACAATTTCAGATACAAAACGTTTTACAGCAGTTACATAATCAGGATCATTAAAAAGGCTACTGTTAAATCTCCATGTTATCCTTCCTTTAGTCTGTTCACAAGATTTAAAGGACAGGGACACTGGACACTGGTTTGACCTATAGCGGATTTCAGTATCAGAGATTATTATAAACGTTTGAAGATCAAAAGACAGTAAATTAATCTAATCTAGCTTGCTTCAGAGAAGTAGTTCTTCAAATTAATTTTCTTTAGATTAGTTTTGCTTCTCTTCATACATCTACGATATCAAATTAATTTCACAAACTTCATTCAATGTAATGCAGTTGACAACACAAATATTACCAATCTTAGCCTTACTTAATTTCCTCCTGACAAAATAGCATATGATTTCTTTGTGCGAGGCTATATTATTTGATGCAGACAAGGGGATCCTCCTGTTAAACATGGCGATAATAAAATAAATGCATCCAAACATCTGTTTTTCGTGAATGCAAGATATTTTGGCTTATATGGCAACATTGCAATAAAATGGAGCTCTACTGAGTATAATCATGTGAGGTTTGCATACCCATCTGATGAATAAAGTTTTAATTTTTAATATGTTAATATTACGTCTATACGAAATGAATTAGTGATCTAATCCATATCGAGGTGGGGATAATGTGTGTATCCATAACAACTACGTGCAACACTGAATTTGTTTCATGATGAATTACAATGCAATCGATCAGCTTTTGGAGTAACTTAGAGCAGACACAAGTAAAAATACGATTAATAAGGGAAAATAAGTTTCATTTAACTCCCTATCTCCTACTCTATGGATCAAATGTTATACATTTTACCACCATGTGCGATTGAAGCTTAAGTTCCGATAGAACACCTATTGGAAAATAATGTTTTTCCAACTCTTAAATACATTGAATTATTGTACAAAGCATCACATGACAATAATATTTTCTTTGTTAATTCGCAACAAATTCTCTTTACTTATCTCGGACATTTGCCATAACTTTCTTGTACCTACACTTCTCAGTGGACCCGACATGAAAGGAATTTAGACATTACCTTGTTTGACAAATAATATCTAATATTCATCGTATGTTTTATTGCACGGTGCATTTTAGACTGTTTAATTAACTCACCTCTGTTTACAACGAATTTGGACATAAACAGGTCTCCAAACTGACAGAAGTTTATCCAACCACTGCATATGTACGTGGTAAATATGTGATGAATTCCGACACAAAATGAAATTTGTTTACATATTCTGTAGTCTGCTGTTCCAAGTCAAGTACTGCAAATATCCGGTCACAAATACATTACAGTAAATATTGGAATGTCTGCATCTAGCAAACTTTCTTGCACATGAATATTGCAACAGCATACTGTTTAGTTGTGAAAGTGACATGTTAGGTTACGTAAACATGGATCGTCTACTGCACTCTTGGCTAACGAGAACTGCATCAAACAATGCGATATCACGCACACTCGACATTATGTGTTGTAAAAAGGACTTTGTCTGTGTAAAATGTTCTGTTTATTAGGAAGGATGCTTGTTCTTTGACTTATACTTTCAAACGTTTATATTAGTCCAACTTTGTTTGGGACTATTTTTTTGCGCACAACAAATGAAGTCGCATGTTACGACCTCTCAAAGTTGATAGGTACTTATATCACCCAAGTCATTTTGATATTGTTGCGTCTGCAGGTGCAATAGGGTCCATGGCATTGAAGGTGTAATGAACAGATAGCTGGAAATCCATATCTCTGAAGTATTAAATTTGGGTCACACTGATTAACTTTTTTAGACAAGACTGAAACATTTTCATTGTGGTATATCCATATGCCATAACAACTCTATAAACAACTCACATACCAAATTTCATGAGTGAGTGTCAAATAAGTTTAGCATAGCAAGAGTGTAATAATCACACAGCAAAAGCAAATAATGTCATTAAAGCATGAAAATGAAGTCACACTGCCGTAATTTTAATCCTTCTGATGATTCTCCTCTCTTCTCCTCCTCCTCTTAATAATAGTACTGACAATGTTACTGACACTACAGCCAAATATTCCTGAACCTCGCATTAAACACTAAATATCACGACCACACCACCACTAATAATTAGACCTTTATAGTCTGTGCTACTAAATTACCTAAATTGTATTTGTATGCCAATCGCCTCTTGGCTGTTACCACTTTGTGGATATTATAATAGGCGTCACCACTTCCTGAATGCTATTCTTATGTCTTACTGCAGAAATTCTACCAGCACAACTACGACTGCTGTGATGCTAGTAGTACCTTTATTTATACATGATTGACTGATCCATTCATTGTATTCTCTCTCTCTGTATATATATATATATATATATATATATATATATATATATATATATATATATATATATATATATATATATATATATATATATATATATATATATATATATATATATGTGTGTGTGTGTGTGTGTGTGTGTGTGTGTGTCTGTTAACATGGATCAGAATAAAGCTGGCGACTTATGACTTTACTTACAAGGGGGGGGGCAGGGTTTTTGTTGTTGTGGTGATGATAATGGGGTAAACCATCAGCAATACTCTCTTGCTTGATGTGGAGCTGGACAGAAGGCTTGGAAAGTCAAACACCATCATGGCACGACTAACGAAGAGGGTGTGGGAAAACAACACGCTGACAGAACAGACCAAGATCTACCAGGCCTGCGTTCTCAGTACCCTTCTATAGGGAAGTGAGACCTAGAGCACCTACATGAGGCAAGAGCACCGGCTCAGCTCCTTCCATATACGGTGCCTAAAATGCATCCTGAAAATCAGCTGACAAGACCGTGTCCCACACAGCGAGATCCTGCGGCATTCAAGTACCCGCAGCATGTCCTCCCTGCTGAGCAAACGCCGCCTTTGATGGCTGGGATACGTCAGACGTAAGGAGGATGGGAAGTTGCCAAAGGGCATCCTACATGGACAGCTGGCCACTCGCACCAGAAGAGTCGGCCGCCCATCACTCCGTTTCAAGGATGGGTGCAAGAGTGACACGAAGGCATGCGACATTTCACCTGACGGCTGGGAAATGCAGGACGAGGACCGAGGCACCTGGAGACTGACGTTAAGCATGGGCATAGCAGTCGCTGATTCGCGAGGGGGCTGTTGGCGGCAGAGAAACGTGGGAGAAAGAAGAGCGCGGTAGCAACCCTAGTAACTCAAACTTCTCAGAATGTCTGCACCAATTGCAATAGAGTCCCAGTTGGAGTTTAATTTAATGCGTCACTCGCGCATATGCCTGCACAGCCACAGCCACAGCAGACGATGCCAATACCCCAGAGACAGACGTTGAAATTGTAAATTCAAAACCTGTGAAACAACAATCGTACAGGAAAAACCATCTCAAACAGGAACATATGGAAAAAGAAATTCATCATTTGCTGGAGAATGATTTCATAGAGCCCAGTAAAAGTGATTGAAGTTCACAATATATACTTGTTCCGAAACCAGATAAAACGTTCCGTATGTGCACTGATTATAGGAAGGTGAACAGTGTGACAAAAACAGATTCAATTCCATTACCAAGAATCGACTGCATTGATAAAATCAGAAATGCCAAGTATGTCACTAAATTTGACCGTGTGAATGGATTTTGGCAAATTCCACTAACGGAATGAGCAAAGGAAATTTCAGCATTAATGACGTCAGATGGACTTTATCAATATAAAGTGATGCCGTTTGGAATTAATGTGTAATCAAGTACTTTTTAACGTCTAATGAATATCATTACCTCTGGTCTAGATAATTGTGATGCTTACATCGATGATGTCATCATCTACAACGACACCTGGAAAGAACATTTAACGACAATTCGGAACTTCTTTGACAGACTTACTGATGCAAGTTTGACAATTAACTTCTCCGAAAGAGAGTTCTCCCGTGCTAGTGTAACTTTTCTAGGACATATCGTGGGACATGGTCAAATCAGACCTAAGGATGCTAAGGTCAAGGCTATCTTTGAATTATCTGTGTCTGTTAGTACAATGCAACTGATGCGATTTTTAAGTATAGTTCGATTCTATCGGAAATTTTGTTCCAATTTTTCTATAATTGCTGAACCCCTGACAAATTTATTGAGGAAGAAGACAATGTTTAATTGGTCTGAAAAAAGTCAGGAGCCTTTTGATAAGTTAAAAGCCGTACTTAAAAGGGCGCCAGTTCTTATGGCTCCAAATTTCAGCCAATCTTTTAAATTATCTGTTGACGCAAGTGATGTTCGGGTGGAGCAATATTGATTCAAGAAGACGAATATGGTGTTGATCATCCAGTGTGTTATTTTTCCTAAGAAAAAAAGAAATTATTCAACAATCGAGAAGGAACGTTTGGCTTTGATATTGGCATTACAACATTTTGAAGTTTACATTAGTTCAGCTCCTTCTTCGATTATTGTGTATAGTGAACCCAACCCCCTTACTTTCATCGTCAAGAAGAAAAATAAAAATCAAACACTAATAATGTGGAGTTTGTTGTTGCAAGAATATAATGTTGATATCAGGCACATTAAGTAGAAAGATTATTTAATAGCACATGCACTTTCCCGTGTATAGAAATGAATTAATTCTTGTACACTTTGTATAATTCATAAGAGTTCTTCTTATGTTTTTCTTTTAAACCTAACATATAACTAATCTATAGTAAAAGGAAAGCTTTATTATATAAATCTTTGTTTTGCTTTATCGGTGGAAGTATGATGTAGATTTGATTTAATTTATATTTGATTTAGTTTAATTGTTTGTTTTTTAGTTTTAATTTTTATATCTTTTTTTTCCATTACATGATATTGCAATGTAATTTTATTTACTAGATTTGATATGTCCCAGAAGTTCAGTTCAGTTTTTTGAAAATTTAATAATAAAACTTTGCATCTAAAGCAGACCTAGTTCCTGTTCTTGATTTACAAATTGAAGTAAACAACGTTGTGTTTTAAAAATTCTTTCTTAGTGTGGGTTTCAGAGTGAAATCTGGAGTACTGACTTTAGATGTAAATAGCTTCCACGTTGTATTTCGAAATTCTGGTTTTACTTATAGGCTGACCCTTATCTGGGCGTCTGTTTTGCGCAGTAGCCAGTTTTAATAGTGATGTTTTGAGAAATAATTTCAGTTGGACTTTAAAACACTTAGACGTCAAAGTGATTTTTTGTTGTGACCAGTTGGAGTTTAATTTTAATTTCTATTCATGATTTTTTTGGATTCAAAAAGATTATTTTCCCTGGAAATATTTTTGCTAAAAACTAATTCTTGGACAAAGACAGTTATAGAAATTTACAGAATTTAAACATCGGAATATTATTTTCTGTGGTTCAAAAAATAGCTGTAGACACGTCAATACTACAGGGACCACATCATACGTCATCGCCTTCCATTTGGAGTTTCGTCGGGACTCGAACTCGGATTCATTATAAAATTTTATTGCTAGGACTTCTATTTTTTAATTCTTGGATTATTCTTGGATTATTTTTGGATTTGCTTCTTAAAACAGTAAGTTCATTTTCTCGTTTTTAATTTTGTTGTTCTAGGGAAATAAATTATTTGTTAAATTTTACAAAGCTTTTTGTCTTCACTTTTTTCTTGTTGCTGTTTAAAAGAGCCTAAACACGTACTACCAATAACTGCAACCATAACTGAACCAATACCAGTAGCCATAACTGAACTAATACCTGTAATTATACACTATGGATGTGCGCCAAAACAATAATGTACCACCAAGTTGCAGGCGAAGAACAAAATGGTTAAAGATATACATTGTGCGAAAATCGTTTTGACGACAAAAAATAGCATACACAAGAGAAGAAATGCCATAAAAGTCTCAATCATTTTAAGTATAAACCCTCTTGCTAGCGCAGGACTAGGTTTTCTTCATGTTTTCCTTTGATCACATTACTCATCATCAAATTGTTTCTCGAATATATATAAAAAAGGACAATATTTCTCTTAATTCTCTAAACAGTGAGTAAGTATGCCTTATAATTATTATTCTACAAACCAGTTCTTTAAACGTAGGCTCACAACATTTCTCTTTTTTACCCAAGCCCTTTAAAGTGTTTTTCCAATTACCTTTATTTTATTTATATTGGTCAATGCTAGAAATTTCCCTTGGCAAAGGACATAACTTATCAATCTTTATTTTATGTTACGGTATACTTACTGTAGTCACTTTTAAACCTTTTTATATGTATGTTGTGTTTCTTGTATCCTGTAAGACGCATAACTTGTTCACTGAAAAATAAAATGAGGTTTTCTGAGTTTTCATTTAATGAAATATTTGTACGAGTTGTATATCAAAGATACAACGTATATATTAAATACATACTTGATTTATACCACACGCAAATTTCCTGTGGTAATTTACAGCGTATAATGTAATTGATACTGACTGCCAAATGTTTGGTAGTGTAAGGGACTGAACTTTTCGTATCTAACATTTTCATCAAAAAAGCAGTTTCATCGAGAAGGTCGCTCATATTAATTAAGGTTGTATTTAATACACGAAATGAACACACGCCAAAACGAGATTAAGTTGTAAATTGTTTTTAAAAATGTACGTGTAAAGAGCGTTTCGTGTCATCAGCATCAACACCATAGTCATTAAGGTACGCCTATTCAAAACGGAACTTTGAAGGAACAAGGCATAACTATAAATCATTATTATAGTTCGCTCATGTCCGATTATGTGGCTTTGCTAATTTTCAAGTGAACGTCTTAAAATGTAACTAAAATTATTAAATGCGTTGCCCTCCTGAATGATTTCAGCATCTCTCGTATCGATATACAGCGCAACGGCTCCTTCCACACATGCTGAAACTGAGGAGATTATTTTTACATGTAATTCGCCAATTTGGCCCAAGGGTTGTCCAAGAGTTAACCTCTGATTAAGGTCTGACTCATTATGAGAGCCACGGGTGAACAAACATCGTGTTCATCATCCACCTTTCTATAATCTACATATAAATTTCACTTAAAATGTTTGTTTGTTTTTTAAATTAAAAAAGTGACAAAAAATATACATTATCAACTTTTAAATATAGATACCTGCACAGTAAATATTTTGGGATAATACTACTACTACCGATAATAATAATAATAATAATAATAATACAAAATTATGTTTCTATGCTGAAACTAAATACACACTTTCAGCCTCTTGATAATCTAAATTTTAATAATCAATGCAGGAAAGGCATTTTACATCAAAAAATGCTACTTAGGCTCTCTTTAGTTTTATGCAGTGTTGAATTATGGGTAATGTTTGGCCAATGACACTATGATAATTCCCGCATTTGTGAACACGGGTAATATGAATATGTCTTTATATTGTGCTAAAGCAAACAAACCCACCAATCACAGCGGAGCATTCTGCATATAGCAAAACGTAAGGCGGGGAGTAGTGTACCCTACCTCGGTGATTTTTGTAGTTGAAAACAATTACTGCCTATTCTTTTCAAGAACGCTCAAATGACTTCAGTTGTGATATGTATAACTTGTTCATGGCTGTGTTCAAATAAACGAAGGCAGATAAAACTAAACAAAGAAGCAAGAATTAGGATAAAAAGCACAAACTGTCGATGTTTCCATGCCTTCTTGCTTGTTTAATTGAATTCAGTAAGGGATCGGAAATTTAAGTTTGTTTATTTTGGTGGTGGAGGATGGAGAGTGGGTGGGTGCGAAGATGTTTTGCAAAAAGTAATCTGAAGCTTAAATAACTCAAAAATTACATCTGCTCTGTTTCATAGATATAAGAACCTACTATTTCCATTATATTAGTTGAAAACAAATAATTATCTTGAGGTGAAAGAAAAATATATCTAGACCAAATTGAAAATCACAAACCCCACACCTCTCCACCTTCAACAACTATCCCCATCGAAAGAAAATAATTTAAATTGTCGGTCCTTAACCCGATCCATGCATCTCTCTATCGTGTTCCTTTCTTTCATTTTGTATGCCTGGCTAGTACTGATAGTATAAATAGAACTACAACTGCCATTCCTCCTACTTCCTCATATCTCTAATTGTGAACGCATGTGATATGAATGAGTATTTGTATTGTACTATAAAAAACACTTATGTATAATATATACAAGATTAACAATTACCAAATATCTATTTAGAATCTCTTAAAATGCAAGCTCTCGAAATTATCAGAGTCAGTACGGCATGTATGCTATTTCTTTTTTTCATTCCTATTTCATTCCAAATGATGTTTTTATTTATTTTTTAAAATCGGGATTACATATTGAGCGACAACATAGTTTCATATTTCTCGGTAATGAACTATTACAAGAAAGAAATATGTATCCAAATCAATTGTATACAGGTTCAAAGTCCTGGGTAAACGTATTTGCTTCTCTATCCGGGCAAATGAGCGTTAAACGATTGACAAAAAAATATGAAAGAAAATAGGAACTGGGGAAAATACTATCCACTTTGCTTGTATTGGCGTGTCAGTGCGTATCTTTGAGGTGTTTAATATGACCCGTTTTCAAGTCAGCATAATGAAAGATGATCTTCATTACATTAGACATGGAAATGAAAATAGAAAAATGTTATTTTGAATTGGGGATGCATTTATATAATGAGATAAATTATATTGTTGGAGCTATTTTACCAGCTGTAACAAAATATATCAAGTTTTTCTTCATCAATTAGTCTTATTTACAATCATATATTTTTGGCTAGTTACAAAATTATGTTTCTATGGTAAAATTGAATGCACACTTTCAGCCCCTTTAGAACCTAATTGTTGAATTACATATGTGTAATGGTTGGTCAATTACACAATGGGAATTCCCGCAATTGTGAACACGGGTAATATCAATATGTCTTTAAATTGTGCTAAAGCAAACAAACCCACCAATCACAGCGGAGCATTCTTTATATAGCAAAACATAAAGTCACGAGTAGTTTATCCTACGTGGGTGATTTTTGTAGTTGAATACAATTACTGCGCATTCTTTTCAAGAGCGCTTAAATGACTTCAGTTGTGATATTTACACCTTGATCAAGGCTTTGTTGAAATAAATTAAGGCAGATCAATTTAAACAACAAAGAAGCAAGAATAAGGATAAAAATTAAAAAATTGCAATCTTTGCATGCCTTCCTGTTTGTTCAATTGAATTCAGCAGGGGATCGGAAATTTATATTTGTTTATTTTGGTGGTGGGGGTATGGAGAGTGTGTGCGTGGGTGCTTGGATTTTTTCAAAAAGTAATCTGAGGCTTAAGTAATTTGAAATAAAGTATGTTTGCTCTGTTTCATATATAAAGTACCGACTATTTTCATTATATTAGTTGAGAACAAATAATTATCTTGAGGTGAAAGAAAATTATATTTGAGTCAAACTGAAAATCTCAAACCCAGCACCTCTCAACCTTCAACCACTCTCCCCATTGGTCGGCCCTTTACCCGATCCATGCATCTGTCTAGCTATCGTTTTCCTTTCTTTCATTTCGTATGCCTGGCTAGTACTGATATTATAACTAGAACTACAACTTCTACTCCTCCTTCCTCATATTTATACACGCATAATTGTGCATAAATGTGATCTGAATGAGTACTTATATTCTGCTTTACAAAAACACTGATGTATAATTTGTAGAAGATTACTAATTACCAAATGTCTATTTAAAATCTCTTAAAATGCAAGCTCCCGAACTTCTCAAAGAAAACAATGTGGTATTCAGTACAGCATTTATACTGCAACAGTTTTAAGATACCTGCACATATTAATCAGTGTTCGGAAGAGTAGATTAATATATTGCAATACTACTGTATGCATCTTCCTCGCATGCCTTTTGTTCTTTTTGATTAAATATTCTTTAACACATCCTAATATACTTCAGCCTAACAAGAGAAATACCTAAGCATTATTACTGAAGACGGCAATATGAAATTCTCTCGTCCTTTAAAATCGACAGATATTGAATTTAAAATTTATTAAAACCATATTTTCATTAAAATATGCATGGCAAAAGAGATCGGTTATGTTTGCATTCTGAAAGTATCACAGTGAACATAATTATCTCCTATTTTTTGAATAACTGAAAAGGTTTCAAGCGACATAGTCATTTTCAATCAACAAACCTAACTCTGGGATAATATAACTGGTAAATAATGTCCTTATTCTACAAAGCTTAATAAAATAGATCAACTAAAAGTTAGTATGATAGATTCTTCATTTTACAAAAATGCACGAGAAAAAAACAAACCGTAACGTTCATAAACAATCTTATAAGATCGATCAAATCGCACATCAGTAAAATCGTGTTTACTTCACCTAATTCAATGTTATTTGTCTAATAAAGTACATCTTTATATAAACTCTTCAAATTTTACACTTCAAAAAATAAATTGAGTTGGCTGGGGTAATGCTGGGTATTTTTGGGTCGGGTAATCCTGGGTATTTTTGGGTCGGAATATCAACAGTATGGTTTTTGTTTGATGACATATCAACACAAGTTGATTATTAGTGCCAAGGCAATTGGAGTAAAGAGCCATTCCAATGGACACACCATGGAAGCAGACCCATGCTAGTCCCAGTTTTAAACTTCGAACGTACATCCCTTCGATGGAGATTCCGACACATTAACCACTGAGCCACCGCGACATCTCTAAATATAAAGCGACAACGATTTGGCGTAATCAGATTTCTATGAATAGATTATAAACTGGTTGAATGATTGTTGGGATAGACGTACTCTAATGAGTGTGGATAGAGACAACGAGAATAATCTCCATGAATGTAATGTATTAGTAAGAGATAAATACATCAGTAATATCTTAAAAACATCAATTACTCAAATAATATGGTAAAAAGTGAAAGTAAAGCCCTCGACCTGACAATTCCATAATGGATATAGAACCGGTTTTCAAATCAGCCCAATAAGAAATGGCCTTCATTACACTGAATCGATAGCACTTCAATCAGTCGTGAACTTAGATAATATGAGTGTATATATTTCTTGTTCGATACCAAACATTTATATAGTTTTATAATAATATAGATCGTGTCTTTTTTAATCCTTATTATCCGGCGAGTTCATCACAACAAGGTAGTACTTTTCTGATTTACCCGATAAAGTGCTGTTGCTATAAACAATCCCACCAAATACTAAAGGCAATACTGCAACCGTATAGCAAGGAGCAGTGTTATGAATTATTGATTTAACCTGGCTGGTTTTAATTGTTACACTCAATAACTGTCTGAATCATGCAAATGTTTTTCATGTAATTTGTTCAAGCAAACGAAGGCAGAAAAAATTAAAGTAAAAATGAATAAAGATCAAGGTACAATACGTTTTCTTCTTTCTTTTTTAGTCTATCTAGCACGAATTGTATAAATGGAAATTCTATTACTATTCGTCCTCCCCTTTATGATCCTCCTTATACTCATCGACTCCTCCTGCTCATACAAACACTGCCAATGTTGTTAACACTTCAACCATCATCCACCGACATCGCATCAAACACTTACATCACCACAAGCACTATGTATGTATGTATGTATGTATGTATGTATGTATGTATGTATGTATGTATGCATGCATGCATGCATGCATGCATGTATGTATGTATCTATGTATGTATGTATGTACCGCGATATGTATGTATGTATGTATGTATGTAAGTATGTATGTATGTATGTATGTTTCAGTTAAGTTGCAGAGGCCTCATACATTTAATAAAATATACGTGTGCTTCATTTAATTCCGACCGCTCCGGTGGCCTAGTGGTTAGAGCGTCCGCCTCGGATGCAGGAGGTCGTGGGTTTCATCACCGGTCGAGTCATAGCAACGACTTACAAAAATGGTACTAAAAACTGCCGCGTTTGGCGCTCAGCATTAAGAGGCTAGTGTTAGTTCTGGTCGGCCTGGTGTCAGGATAATGTGACTCGTTGGGATATCATGCTACATGTCTGGCATTGCTATAAACTACCACATTACAGACATCGTAGCGATATGACTGAAAAATTGTTAAAGCTACGTTAAAAATTCTGAAAAACTGTTAAAGCTGCGTTAAAAATTCAAATCATACACACACGCACACACACACACACACATTTAATTCCTGACATTTCGTCAGATTATCCATTTAGTTCCCATTATTAAGCAATTATAAAATCATTCAACAACGGATGTCGATAGCCAAACCACATCTAATATTAAGAGTGTATGTTTTCTGTGGCAGTATATATATATATATATATATATATATATATATATATATATATATATATATATATATATATATATATATATATGTGTGTGTGTGTGTGTGTGTGTGTGTGTGTGTGTACATATTGGGTTTAACAGCACTTCAACTCAATACTGGAAATAAAGCACCGATTAAATTAAAGCATAACAAGAAATTCACTAATAGTAATGATAGTGGCAAAGAATGGCAATCTTTCTATATAAGACCAAATCTCTTAAAATGTCCAAGTCCTTAGCAATGAATATCATCACGGGATGTATATTAGACAACTTGAGTTTTGTCCATTAGAGGCCTCTGACGAACTAAGTATGGTTTCATAAAGTCGGTTTTCTATTTTTATAAAGAACAGTTTTAAATGTGTAAGCTGCCTTTCCTTATGCAGACATTCATAATTTATAGTGTGCTCTTTGTCCCATAAAGTCAATGTATTACACGGTCCATTGCATTTTCATGAGGTGGCGCCATTCACAGTTGCGCTGAGTAACTGCCATTGGTAATTTTGTTAACTACCCCTTGAGTCCCTGTGTATAATTTGTTTTCCAGGATACAATACAAGAGCAATAACAAACAAACACTGTACATATACATTAAACCATAAGCAAGTCATGCACACTCTCCTAACCTTATCTCGTACACAAGTGTTACATCAGGACTTTCAAGACTTTTGGAATTAATTCTGAATATTCAATACTTTTGGATATTTAAAATTTGGATAGAGCAAAACGCAAGGTTATTAGTTGTTGACCTTACCTGGTGAATTTTGAGTTTGTAAATAATTACGACCCTTTCAAGTATAGGGATGAATGCTATCATATTTGTTAAACTGAACTCAGTTGGGGACATACCATTTAATTTTATTTAGGTTTCTGGACGGTAAGGCTTGTGGTTGTGGTGGGTGTTATATAATCTGAAATAGCTTGAAAAAAGTATTATATTCCTCATATTAGTTGAACACAGGTAAAACAAATATTCATCTAGCCGAGCAGGCAAATCCCAAACACACGCCCCATCCCCACCTATTCACTAAATTTTAATGCTCGATTTCTTATCAAATCCTTTCATCCGTCTGTTTATCGTTTTTTTCTTTCACTTTTTTTAGGATGGCTAGTACTGGCAGTGAAATATAACTATTCTATAAAATAAACTAATATACTTAAAGTTTACAATATAAATGTTTATCATTGATATTTATGTTATTGTACAGAAGGAAATCGTTTGAGAGTTTTTTTCTCGTTCCTTAACAATGTGAATATTTATAATTACTATATACAAAGATAAATACGAGGAAACATTTTCTTTCTAAGTAATGAAAGTTATCATAATTATCTTTCATGTTTGAATTATTAAACATTTTGAGTGACATGGGCATTTTAAATCAACGGACTTAAATCATGGATAACATAGGACTTAAATCATGGAGAATAATTTCTTCTGACCCAGGAACCAACTGTAAAAAACAATCTAAAAGGTTAGTATGACCAATTGTTCATAAAAAACCACGAGAAAACAAAACGTTATTCTCGTGGAAGTTTAAGGGAATGATCCTCTTACACATCAATACAATCTTCATTACTTCATGGGCCATGTCAATCGCATTATGTATAAACATTCCATTAAGGGTTATGTATCAAATAATTCTTTGCAAAATTTATTAAATTTAACGCCACAAAAATAAATCATGTTAATTGTAGTAAGTCTGGGTATTGTTTGGTCGGAATATAAAGAGTTTAGGTTAGTTTGGTGCTTCACGGCACATCAATATAAGTATGTTTTTAGAGCCGATGCAGTTGGAGTGAAAAGCGTTTCCTATGGACAAAAGATGGAAACCGAATTAGGTAAATCCCATGAATATGCTTCGCACCGGAACGTTATCGGTCGATATTCCGATCATCTAATCACCGATTAACGGTTTTGCCTCGAAATAAAAGGAGCCGAATACGTGGAATATGCAGATGTCTATAGGTACGTTATAAAAATAATTGAATAACGTTGGGGTAGTTGTTGTTGTTGTTGCTGATTGAATGCTAGTTTTCAGCGCTTGATAGACTATACATGGTGGCCATTATATCTGTTGGAAGAAGAACCCGGAAAAAACCCGTGAAGACCAACTGACCCGTGGGAATATACTGGCAACTCACATTCCCATGCTGGTGGAGACCGATATTCGAACGCACTCAGACAGAGGTGAGATATCAGTGATATGTAAAGACGAGAGCCTTCAATCACCCGGCCACCCGGGGCCCGTATTGACATCATGATTATCGATGCAGAGTAAAAAGGAAAAAGAGAAAAATGGAAGTTACTTTGATGTTTAAATGAATAGTATTTCTGACGATGGTAATCTTCGGAAAATCTAAAATCCCACGTTAAAGAATGAAGTTTCCGACTTGTAAAGAAATGCACATTATCCATGAGAATATAACGTCATTTCAATAGATGTGTTTTTCATACTGTCCTTTTTGTTGACTCGTTTGACTTTTTTATTCTAATGACTATTTCTTTTTGACTATGTGTGCCAATCAACTGAAATAAATTTAAAGCTATCATACAGAAATAATCTACATCTGTGTAATGACGTTTTGAAAGATGACCCCATCAGTGATATTCTTCAGAATGTTACTGAAGCATATGGTAAAGACTTTAAAATAAATTCTAAATTAGCTATTTCATAATGGATATGGACCCAGTTTTCAAGTTAGTCCTGTAAAAATGACCTTCATAATACTCTAACGGTAGGAACAGTTGTGTAATACTAAATACTTATGTAGTCTTATAATAATATACTGATACTTACCAACTGTCTCCTTTGAATAAATTAAAGACGTGAAATTCCCGAATTATCTAGCGTGTCCACACCAAGAAAGTACTACTTTTACCCGGATAAAGTACTGTTGCTATAAACAAACACACCAAACAGTATCGACAACTCTGTAACCATATAGCAACTAGCGAGGCTACGAATAATTGATTTGACCTTGTTGTTATTGCTACAAATATTTACTACCTGGATTAGGAATACCTCTAACATGGGGCTTATTCAAGCACGTAGAAGGTAGATAAAATAAAATAATGGTGAACTTTGAAGGATCAAGGTATAACAGCAATATATCTATATATCTATATGTACATACACACATATATACATCCAGACATACATAAATATATACATACATACATACATACATACATACATACATACATACATACATACGGATTTATGGAAGATCTTGTTTAGATCCATACTTGTTCATGATGGATAATCAATAGGTAACTGACAAATGTGTTTTGCCTTGACTTGCAAATTTGTAATATCGTATAACTGAACCCAGTAATGTTTCCATGTGAGCACAATACTGAACCAACTTGTTTTTTTATATGATTTTATGTGCCTTCATTTGCTTGAGCAAACCCCATAAACAAGGTATAACTTTTACAAGTGAAATCATCTGAGCGATCGAGCTGTAACTGTTTGTAACAGAAAAAGCTAGCCAGTTAAAACAAAATTTGTAACCTCGCTTGTTATAATACGGTTGAAAAATTGTCTTTGGTGTTTGGTTTTATATGTTTATAGCAATACTAATTTATCTGTGTAAGTCAGCGGAAGCGCTGTTTGGGATTTGGTCAAGAGTCGGAGTGCCCGACGAGATCCTGATCGATCAAGGGACACAATTCATGAGTCGCGTGATGGCAGTGTTAAACCGACTGATGTCGATTAAATACCTTACGACTACACCGTATCATCACCAATGTAACGGACTGGTCGAACGGTTTAACGGGACATTGAAGAACACGCTCAAGAAGCTGTGCGAATGCCGCCAGAAAGATTGGGATCGGTACATTCCTGCAATGCTTTTCGCATATCGGGAAGTACCACAAGCGAGTTTAGGGTTTTCTCCCTTTGAACTCTTGTACCGGAGGACCGTACGTGGCCCAATCGCCGTACTGAGACAGCTGTGGATGGACGATCACGCTGTCGAAGAGTTACCTAATACCTATCAGTACGTACCGGATTTGCGAAACAAATTGGAGGAGGTTTGTTCACTCGCGCAGGAGAACCTCAAATGAGCGAAGGCGTGTCAAGCGAAGTATTACAACAAGCGCGCGAAACCACGCCAGTATGACGTAGGCGACAAGGTCTTGTTGCTGTTATCCCAAGAACACAACAAGTTGCAAGTTTTTTGGAAGGGTCCGTACATCATAACCGGGAAAGTCGTAGGTCAAACCTATCAGATACGACTACCAACTAAGGAGAAGCCATACCATGCCAATCTCCTTAAGCGATACCGGGAAAGGGAGGCCGTCAGCGATTTTGTCGTCTCCACGATCGTAACCAAGGACGCCGAAGGCGATATTGAAGGTGCGAACACTGTCCCGAGCTGTCCGTTAACGAGGACTGAGACACCCTCGGACGTGGAGTGTGACCCCATGTTGACTGCCGGACAGCGGGAAGAAATAGAGACAATGCTGGCCGGTTATTCCGATGTGCTTACGGAAATGCCCGGAAGAATGTCACTTGTCGAGTTCAGGTTAAAGCTGGTGGACGACCAGCCAGTCCAGCAGAAGCACTACCCCTTGCCCCACGCGATATGACTAGTCGTAAGGGAACAGATTGAGCAGATGATTGCTCTGGGAGTAATGGAGCCCGCCGATTCTCCGTACAGCTCTCCGGTAGTCCTAGTGCAAAAGAAGGATGGCACACATCGGTTTTGTGTCGACTACCGGAAGCTGAATCAGGTGACAGAATTTCAAGTGGAAACGTTACCTGACCCAGAACATATTTTCGTTTCTGTCGCGAAGGCGAAATTTTTCTCAAAGTTGGATTTGTCCAAGGGGTATTGGCAAATCCCTGTGAGAAAGGAGGATAGGGCAAAGCTCGCTTTTACTACTCCAGATGGGACATACCAATGGTTGGTCATGCCATTTGGAGTCCAGAATGCGCCCAGCATCTTCACTAGAATGATGCGGAAGTTGTAGGAGCCCTTGCGCGATAGAGGTGTCCACAACTTCATGGATGATCTCTTGCTAGCCACAGAGACGTGGAGTGAACACCTTACTCTGCTAGCTGACGTTCTGGAGCGGCTGCGTCAGGAGAGACTCACGGCTAGCCCTTCCAAATGTCACCTGGGGTTCCCAACCTTGACTATTTGGGACACACCCTTAGTCAAGGTGAAGCAGCTGAAAAACGCCGCCCGGCCCACCACGAAAACTGAGGTGAGATCATTCCTGGGATTGACTGGGTATTACCGGAGGTATGTGGCCAATTTCAACGCGATTTCGGAGCCGTTGATTGACCTAACCAAGAAACGTGCCTTGAGTAAAGTTATTTGGACTGACTCGTGTGAGCACGCTTTCCAAGCGCTAAAGGAAAGGCTTACATCTGATGCGGTTGTCCGTCTACCGGACCTGTCCAAAGACTTCGTGCTTCGCACTGACGCATGTGACACGAAGCTGGGAGCGGTCCTACTGCAATAGCACGATGGGACGCATTTTCCTGTCGCGTACGGCAGTCGGAAATTGTCTGCTGCAGAGAAGAACTACTCCGTATCGGAGAGAGAATGCCTCGGAATCGTGTTCGGAATATCACGATTCGAGCGGTACTTGTACGGGGGCAACTTCATATTGGAAACTAACCACCAACCTCTCGCCTATCATCTCGCAGACGAAATTGTCGAGTGGACGCTTGATGCGATGGTTTGCTGTTATTACAGCAGTACCAGATGCATATTAGATACGTGAAGTTAAGCGATAATGTAGGCACTGATTTTATGAGTAGAAGCGCTGAAATGTTATAGATCGCTCTTTAGATAACCGTATGCTGTGTGTATATTCGTGTCCGTAGTCAGCGTGTTGTGTCGCTATAATTTTGCTATTTTATTACGTGTAGTAACGCGTATCTGCATTTGAAATAATTTTGGGGGAATAAAATCCCGATTTTATTCTCAAGCGTGGGGGTGGGGGGTTGTTGTCACGTTTGCCTGCCCACGATTACGTAAGTCAGGAACAAAGGAATGGGTTAGCGCCATGTGTATGTCGACCCTATACTGTCGTAGCAATTCGTGTTTGTACAAGAGCCGCACCGTTAGGTGTCAAGACTCGCATGTAGATGTTGGAAGCTTTGTTCTAGACCCTCGATGCCATTGTAAATCTCCCGCGTTGACAGATGGCCTGAGGCTCGTCTGTTAATCTGGACCGACTATGTAGAATTGATATCCAATCAGAACTGAGGAAGGGTGGGGCCATCAATTCGAACCAGAATTTAACAGTCATTTGGACTGGGAACGAATTAATGATTGTAAGCCATCGTACTGGTCAAGCAGAAATATATTCACTCCAGGAGCCACTCGTGATTTGGCGGGAAAACACTTAATACATTATAAAGGACAGAAAGCTTCGTAAATGTCAGTGAGTTTTTTGCTCAATTGTTGTAATCATGTGCAGTATGTATATTTACTTACTAGAATCGTTATTACGTAGAATTACCTTTGTATTGTTTAATTTACATGCGTACTTGAGAAATGAGCTTTGATTACATAGATTGCTCGCTCGTCAGAATTAATATTGTAATTCGCCATTTAGTTACTAAGCTAGTGTATTTATTTATGTGATACTCTAGATTTTGCAATTGTTGAATTAAGTTGTAGCTTTGGAAATGGTTGCAGTGTGTAAAATTAAATAATATGTATATTTGAATATTTGTGTACACTTGTGGGAGTGTAATGTACAGAAATGCGTCTGATTGTTGTGATATTGTTGAGAATAATGAGATTAAGAATATATATATATATATATATATATATATATATATATATATATATATATATATATATATATATATATATATATATATATATATATATATATATATATTGATGTGACGCAATTTAGTGATGTCTGTATGATAAGTAGGATACCGTTCTTTATTGCAACGTTGTTTTCTATGAGAACGTGTGGGGTTTTCGATGTGCACAAATGCGTGACCGAAGATGTAGATAGCCTTTATCTGATGATTGATTGTTGATGAAGTGTGAGGCGAGATGGCTAACACAACATGTTAACGTCCTTGTGTTTTTCGCAGGAAGCTTTTGGGGACAGAACTAAGCCCTGAGTCTCAGAGAGGGAGACAGGATAGAGCAAGGCAATAGGCAGAGAACAAGCCTAGCTGCTAGAGAGAGAGAGAGAGAAGAAGGAGGAGAAATATGAACAAGAAGGGGAAGAGTACAGGAAGAACGTAGTACGGAGAACGCCGAAAGGAGGAAAGGAATTGGCGGAGTAAACACAGATGAGTTGAAACCAAATACAGGGGAAAGCCATCTCACAGTATAATCACGTGATCAAGTAGGGTGTTACATGGTCGAGAGGAAGAAGATTGGTTGAGAAATTAATATCGTTTAATTTGTATTAAATTGTTATTTTTTTGAATTTCACCTTTGTGTTCTTAAAAATTTAATTGTCGGTTTTGCTGACTGAGGGCTCGGAGGTTTACCGCTCTCTATCACTAATTTCATTTCCTACAAAAACGAGCCTGGGTGGGAATTCCACAGTAATTCAAATAAATATTGGGAGCATCCCACCCCTACTCATAACCGTGGGTCACATAGAACTCCACGAACAAGGTAGTACTTTTCTGATTTACCCGATAAAGTGCTGTTGCTATAAACAATCCCACCAAATACTAAAGGCAATACTGCAACCGTATAGCAAGGAGTAGTGTTATGAATTATTGATTTAACATGGCTGTTTTTTATTGTTACACACAATAACTGACTGAATCTTGCAAATGTTGTTCATGTAGTTGAAGATAGAAAAAACTAAAGTAATAATGAGTATAGATCAAGATGTACATACGTTTTCTTCTTTCATTTTGTCAGTCTGTCTAGTACTAATTGTATAAATGGAACTACTATTGCTATTCGCCCTCCCCTCCATGATCCTCCTTATGATACTCATCTCCTCCTCCTCCACACCCTGCTCATACAAACACTGCCAATGTTGTTAACACTACAACCATCATCCCCGGACCTCGCATCAAACACAAACATCACCACAAACACTATGTATGTATGTATGTATGTATGTATGTATGTATGTATGTATGTATGTATGTATGTGTGTGTGTGTATGTATGTATGTATGTATATATGTATGTATGTATGTAAGTACGTACGTATGTGTGTATGTAGATATGTATGGATGAACCGCGACACGTTTGTATGTACGTATGTATGTATGTATGTTTTCAATTACGTTGTAGAGGCTTCATTCGCTTAAGAAAATATACGTTTGCTTCATTTAATTCCGACCGCTCCGGTGGCCTAGTGGTTAGAGCGTCCGCCTCGGATGCAGGAGGTCATGGGTTTGATCCCCGGCTGAGTCATAACAAAGACTTACAAAAATGGTACTTGGCGCTCAGCATTAAGAGACTAGGTTAGTTCTAGTCGGCCTGGTGTCAGGATAATGTGACTGGGTGGGACATCATGCTACATGTCTGCTACATGATGTCCCAGTGATAGGCATCACTATAAACTGCCACATTATAGACAGCATAGCGATATGATTGAAAAAATGTTAAAGCTACGTTAAAAATCCAAAACCACACACGCACGCACACATACACACATTTAATTCCTGACATTTCGTCAAATTATCCATTTAGTTCCCATTATTAAACATTTATAAAGACATTCAACAACGGATGTCGATAGCCAAACCAGATATAATATTAAGAGCGTATGTTTTCTGTGGCGGCATATATATGTACAGATTGGGTTTAACGGCTCTTCAACTCAATACTGGAAATATAGCACCGATTAAATTAAAGTATCCCAAGGAATTCACTAATAGCAATGAGAGTGGCAAAGAATGTGACAATGCTTATAATACAAAGTCAATCTTTCTATATGAAACCAACTTTCTTAAAATGCCCAAGTCCTTAGCATGAATACCATCATGGGATGTATATTAGACAACTTGAGTTGTCTCCCTTAGAGGGCTCTGACGAACTAAGTACGGTTTCATAAAGTCGGTTTTTTTATATATAAAGAACAGTTTTAGATGTGTAAGCTGCCTTTCCTTATGCAGGCATTCATAATTTATAGTGTGATGTTTGTTCCATAAAGTCAATGTATTACATGGTCCATTGCAGTTTCATGAGGTGACGCCATTCACAGTTGCGCTGAGTAACTGCCATTGGTAATTTTGTTAACTACCCTCTGGAATTTCGGTGCGCAATTTGTTTTCCATGATACAATACAAGAGCAATAACAAACAAACACTGTACATATACATTAAACGACAAGCAAGTTACGCAATACTCTCCTAACCTTATCTTGTATACAAGTGTTACATCAGGACATTCAAGACTATTGGAATAAATTCTGAACGTTCAATACTTTTGGACTTTTGGAATTTGGAAAGAGCAAAACGCAAGGTTATTAGTTGTTGACCTTACCTGGTGAATTTTGAGTTTGTAAATAATTACGACCCTTTCGAGTACAGGCATGAATGCTACCATACCATTTAATTTTATTTAGGTTTGGGGAGGGTAGGGCTCGTGGTTGTGGTGGGTGTTATAGGATCTGAAATAGCTTGAAAAAAGTATCTTTGCGGCCATTTAAAAATTAAAAAAATATTATATTCCTCGTATTAGTTCAACACAGGTAAAACAAATATTCATCTAGCCGAGCAGGCAAATCCCAAACACACGCCCCATCCCCACCCATTCACTAAATTTTAATGCTCGATTTCTTATCAAATCCTTTCATCCGTCTGTTTATCGTTTTTCTTTCTTTTATTTTTTTAGGATCGCTAGTACTGGCAGTCAAACAGAACTATTCTATAAAATAAAGTAAAATACTTAAAGTTTACAATATAAATGTTTTTCATTGACATTTCTTGTATTACAGTACCTATATCATAATTATTGAAGGAAATCATTTGAAAGTTTTTTCTCGTTCCTTAACAATGTGAATATTTATAATTACTATATAAAAAGATACATACGGGGAAACTTTTTCTTTCTAAGTAATGAAAGTTATCATAATTATCTTTCATGTTTGAATTATTAAACATTTTGGGTGACATGGACATTTTAAATCAACAGACTTAAATCATGGATAACATAGCTTGAGAATAATTTCTTCTGACCATGAAACAAATTTTTTTAAAAATATTGTTAAACGTTAGTTAGACCAATTGTACCAACACAAACAAAACACGAGAAAACAAAACGTTATGCTGGTGGAAGTTTCAAGGGAATGATCCTCTTACACATCAATAAAATCTTCATTACTTCATGGGGCCATGTCAGTCGCATTAAGCATAAACATTCCATTAAGGGTTATGTATCAAATAATTCTTTACAATTTTTTAAAAAATTTAACGCCATAAAAATAAATCATGTTAATTGTAGTAAGTCTGGGTATTATTTGGTCGGAATATAAGGTGTTTAGTTTAGTTTTGTTTAGGTGTTTCACGGTACATCAATATAAGTATGTTTTTGTCGAGCCGATGCAGATGGAGTGAAGAGAATTTCCAATGGACCTAAGATGGAAGCCGACCTAGGTAAATCCTATGAATATGCTTCGCACCGGAACCCTTTCGGTCGATATTCCGATACGCTAACCACCGAGTAACGGCTTTGCCCCGAAATAAAAGGAGCCGAAGACGTGGCCTATGCAGATGTCTACAGCTACATTATAAAAATAATTGAATGATGTTGGGGTAGTTTTTGTTGCTGCTTGAGTGCTAGTTTTCAGCGCTTGATAGACTATACATGGTGGCCATTATATCTGTTGGAGGAAGAACCCGGAAAAACCCCAGGAAGACCAAGTGACCCGTGGGAATATGCTATCAACTCACACACCCATGTTGGCGGAGACCGATAATCGAACCCACTTGGACAAAGGTGAGATATCATTGATATGTAAAGACGAGAGCCTTCAATCGCTCGGCCACACGGGGCTCCTATTGGCATCATGATTATCGATGCAGAGAAAAAAGGAAAAATAGAAAAATGGAAGTTACTTTGATGCTTAAATGAATAGTATTTATGACGAAGGATATCTTCTGAAAAAATAAAATTCCATGTTAACGAATGAAGTTTCCGACTTATACAGAAATGCACATTATCCATGAGAATATAACGTCATTTCAATAGATGTGTTTTTCATACTGTCCTTTTTGTTGACTCGTTTAAAATGAATTTATCATTCTAATGACTATTTCTTTCTGACTACGTGTGCCAAACAACTGAAATAAAATTGAAACTATCATACAGAAATAATCTATATCTGTGTAATGACGCTTTGAAAGATGACTCCATTAGTGGTATTCTTCAGAATGTTACTGAAGCATATGGTAAAGACGTTAAAATAAATTCTAAATTAGCTATTTCTTAATGGATATGGACCCAGTTTTCAATTTGGGCTAGTGAAAATGACCTTCATAATACTGAAACGTTAGGAACAGTTGTGCACTGCTAAATACTTATGTCATCTTATAATAATATACTGATACTTACCAACTGTCTCCTTTGAATAAATTAAAGACGTGAACATCGGGAATTATCTAGCATGTACACCCCAAGAAAGTAGTACTTTTACCCGGATAAGGTGCTGTTGCTATAAACAAACCCACCAAACAGTAACGGCAATTCTGTAACCATATAACAACTGGCGAGGCTACGAATAATTGACTTAACCTTGTTGTTATTGCTACAAATATTTACTACCTGGATTAGGTATACCTTTAACATGGGGTTTGTTCAAGCATGTAGAAGATAGATAAAATAAAATAATGGTGAACATTGAAGGATCAAGTTATAACAGCTATATATATATATATATATATATATATATATATATATATATATATATATATATGCCTCCTCTCCCCTCCTCCTACTCATAATAGTGATGCTAATCTTGTTGATACTAAATCCCTGAACATCTGTATGTATGTATGTATGTATGTACGTACGTACGTACATACGTACATACATACATACATACATACATACATGCATACGGATTATAAAAGATCTTATTTATATCCATACTTGTTCATGATGGATAATCAATAGGTAAAGTCGTACACATAGACAAGGTATAACTTTCACAAATGAAATTATCTGAGCGATCGAGCTGTAACTGTTTGCAACAATAAAAAGCAAGCCAGTTAAAACAAATTGTGTAACCTCACTTGTTATAATACGGTTGCAAAATTGTATTTGGTATTTGGTTTTGTATGTTTATAGCAATACCACTTTATCCGTCTGAGTTAGAAAATTACTAAGTTGTTGCGCTGAACATGCCAGATAATAATGCATTCGACATATACGCTTTGCAAGTATCATCCCGCGCTGTTATTATAAAGCCAAATAAGTGTTTGTTTTATTCATTTAAGCAATAAGTTTCTTTCCTTTAATAATAAACGTATTTTATAATTTTTCCTTTTCTTCTACTCGACAATCATAACAATAAGCCTATCCAAACAGGGCTCTCGGGTGATCGAATGGTCTAAGGCGCTCGCCTTTACAGATCTCTGACACCTCACCTTTGTCCGCGTGGGTTCAATTCTCAGGCACGGTCAACGTGAACAGGCTTCTTCGATCTTCTTAAAGGTTTTTCCATGATCTTTCTCGACCAGATATACTCGCCGCCATGTATATGTGCTGAAAGATGGCGTACATTCCACATCAGCAGCCCCACCACCATCAACAACAAGAAAACAACAAGCATCCCGACATCATTCACTCAGTTCATAATGTAACTGTAGATATCTATTTAGGCCACGTCTTAAGGTCTTGATATTTGGAGATACCGCCGTGACTCAGTGTTTAGCGTGTTAGAATCATCACATAAAGCGTCCAGGTCCGATAGCATATTAACAGGATTAGCCTGGTTCGGCTTCCGCTGTGTGTCCCCGGGAAATGCTCTTTACTCCAAATAGCTCGACACTAATAACAAGCCTGTGTTGATCTTCCGTAAAACACCAAGCTATACTAAACCAAATTCTGTGTATCTAGTGCAAATAATACCCAGACCTACTCCATTTAACATGATATATTGAATCGTACAATTTGAAGAATTTATATGAAGAAACAATGGACACATAACCATGAATTTAGTGTTTAGACTTGATGTGTTGGTCCATGGTAGTCACGAAGAAAACATGTCGCTGTAAACGTTGTAATAATTCAAGCAGAACAGATACTATTGTTTGCTATGACACATCGAAAGATAAGATTACTGATCTCTTTCCCTAAATTTTAAGATTTCTTTGCTACTAATTTTTAAATCTAATATATTCCGATGTTTAAGAACAAGAATAAAATATCAAAGGGTCGTCATAAATGATAATGCTTAGGGAATAAGCAATATGAAACATCTTGTTCAAATTCATTTCACTAGTAAACTTTACATATATTACGTCGTTTTTATAGAATGTTTTATAACAAGGACGTAAAACATGCGAGGAAGATGCGTACGGTGGTATTGCAATACATGTATATACAATCAGCTGCGTATCACACTTCTTTCTTGAGAATTTCGGGAGCTTTCATTTGAAGTATATGGGTATATTTTTCTTTTAAATTAAAATAATTAGACTTTGTCAAATAATCGAATGAATATAAGAGGTTACGGATATTAAACAGACAACTCGGAAGTATTAATATATTGTATCTGTGTTCGGTGTTTTACAACACAAATACTCGTTCATATTGCATGTGTTCATAATTGCGGGTGTAGTAGTAGGAGGAAGTAGGAGGAGCGGAAGAGGAGGAAGAGTGGCTGTGTTAGTTCCATTTAATCGAGCAGTAATGGTCAGACTGGCAAAATTAAAAGAATAGGAAAACGGACAATATATAGAAGATGCAAAGATGCTTGTTAGGAACCGACCATATAAAGGCTGGCGGGGAGAGGCATGGGGTGACGGTCGTGGTGTTTGGGCTTTTTACCTTCCGGCCTGCATATATTTTCTTTCACATCATAATAATTAAGTTTTTCAAGTAATCTTTTGGATATAATAGGTAATTGAGCCTATAAATCAGAACAAGAATTATTTCTCCAAACTATATATGGGTCATGTTTCCTTTTCAGAAAAATTCTTGCAACCCTTACCAACCTCTTCCTAATCTCGCCTCCTCCTAAGAAAGGAATAAAAAAAAATAAATGCTTTTTCCTCTGAATAAATACTAGTAAATATGCAAATGTCGACATTTTCTTAAATATCCTTATTCTTACTTTACATTGTTTCATTGTACCTGCCTTCATTTGTTTGGACAAACCCATGAACAAGGTGTACATAACATAGTTGTTATGTATATCCCAGCTGGTGTCATTTGAGCTTTTACGAAAAAGGCCATAATTGTTTGTAACCACAATAATCACCCAGATAATCTGAACTATTCGTAACTTTGCGTTTTGGTATGTACAAAATTATCCGCTGTGATTGTTGGTTTGTTATGTATAGCACAATACAAAGAGACATTCATATTACATCTGTTAACAGTTTGTGGGAATTCCTATTGAGTCAATGGCCAGCCATTACGCATGTGTTTTTTTAACATTGTATCTAATTGAAGACACAGTAGAATCGTTCGATATAAAGTGTTTTCCTTCAAGGATTATTAAAATTTAAATTATAAATTGTAAAGGTGGTGGGTGTATAGGGATTCAGCTTCAACATAGAAGCTTGATTTTATAACTAGAAAAAATGTCTGATTGTAAATGGACTTGATTGTTTGCTGACCGAAGAAATGGTCTTACTAAACACCGCAAAAGATGTGCAAAGCCGATAAATATGCTAACAGACGTTTTATTTACCGAGCTGCTACTTTCTTTCGTATTGTTTTAATCGTTTGCTGCACGTTTGTCTGTTTGGAGCAGTCCAGATCTCTACTCAGGACTTGAAACGTGTGGTGTGCAATTGATTGGATAAGAATTTATTCTTTAATATTGTATTACCCTGAAATAGAAGACACTAAAAATAAAATTCTCACAATATTTATTCATATAAATAAATTTAAAATAGCACAATGGGAATGCAATAGAAAAAGAAAAGAGAAAACAAAATGCAATACGCATAACACGTATATTTTGTAAGAAACAATTAATTGGATTAAAAGTAGCAGGTACCTATTACGTGTGGTTATAAACACGTGTTGATACGTGTTAATCAGATAATGGTAGCAATTTTATACATTACACAACGCGTGCACCAAGGCAATAAGCACAGGTTCCGACATAAGCAGATATATTACGTAACGAAATATTTATATTCTTCATGCTAAACATAGATTTTGACCATTTATTTGAAGTCAGTTCCTTTGTTTTGGCAAAGGAAATGTTGAATATTTCACATAATTCATCACAACGTCGAGTGCCAATGGCATTTTACATATAACGACAAACTCAAAGAAAAGACAAACATTTCTAAATTCTAATTTCTTTGTTTTTTATGAATTATGCATCAGATTTCAATATTTTTTCCTATTGTAAACTTAAAGCGCCTTTGCTTGTCTATGCTCATCTCTGTGTGTCTTTGCAGGTCTTTGTGTCTATTTGTATATCTTTGCATGTCTTTGCGTCTTTTAGTGGGACCGATTGAAAACTGCGTCTATCTCTATGCTATTGTCAGGTTTATCGTTTCATTTTGAAGTACTTTCCTAATTATCTGCTTAAGTAGTGTTATTAAAATATTTCTGAATGTTTTTCTTTCTTCTGTAAATAAGTCAGTATACTTAAGTTGATTATAACAGAAGAGTAGCTTTAATTTGTTGTGCACCTACAGGAAAACACATATTCATCCTAATGATGAGGTTCTGTAGCAGGAACTACAAATACAGGTTTGCAGTCTGCGGAGTAAGATCCTTTATATGGGACAAGGTAACCACAGTCAAATGTACAAATGCATGATAGACAGTGAAAACAATTAAGGTTTAATGCATAACCTTTTAGGAAATATTCTCTTTCTCTCGCTCTCTCTTACAACATTTATTTTAAAAATCTTCATTTCCTACACAACATTTGTTAAACCAATCCACTAATTTACCTATATCCTCTCCGATGCACATATATCACTACATTAATATAACCATTTCCACTATTTTTCTAATGTATTTGCGATATGCATATCTACCAAAACAAATATAGCATCACATTAATTCAACGTATCCACTAATTTGGCTATCAATTGTATCCTATTGCTGTCCACAAGGAAATCTTTCATTTGATTTTTCTGTGATTTTTCATGCAGACTTAATGATCAGTGATATTTATATTTAATACAAATCAGAATCAAAAGCAAAACATAAGACCTGACTACACACAATTTTGTAAACTTATGTTTCGGGTAACAAAGCTAAGAGACACGTATTGATCTGTTCCGGAAAAGCCACTTTCGCTACTAATGTATAGTTATTTATAGAGGATCTCAAATGTGTAATGATTTAATATTGAATTGATGAATCGAGTTGACAAATATTTCAGAAAGTGCAAACGCTGTTTCTGCAACATTTAAACATTTGGACATTTCCACAAATAAAACACAGTCTTCACCAAAGTCCAATTTCGACTGCAGTAGTTATCAAAAGAAAACTCATTAATAATTAATCTTGTTCCTATCAGACGTACTCACGTACCCCCATCTTAAAATATGCCATGGATTTAACCCAGTACAAAATCGCATATATCAAATTAAAATTGCTATGTGTTGCAATGCCATATACATAATTCACTCTGTTACACACACTAGTCACCTTTGGTAACAAACGGACAATAGTGAACCCATTACCTTAACGTATGATTTCTCCTCGTTTTCTTCAATCTGTATATTGTAAGAGATTGAGGCTAATTCCTTGTAGTTCGGGTCGTTTGTAAATTTGTGAAGCAAAGGGAAGAATTACCAAGGGGCTATCAATATTTCGGCATTCTTACTGGGAGGATCGAAAGACGTCTACCATAATATGACTCCGAACGAGGTAGTTGATTATAACGCTCTGAAGAAAGCTCTGCTACGGCACTATGAACTGTCGGTGGAAACGTTTCGGAAACTCTTCGTTAATGATTGTAGGAAGTATCGTCCGACAACGACTAATTCGGTAACTCCGAATACTGTCAAGGAACAGAAAACAGTGGAGTTGACTAACACAGCGGTAGCTACGGTTAATGGTGAAATGGCAAACGTGCTGTAAGACACCGACTGTAGTTATCCGGCCTTGATAGATAGTAGATATGTCAAGCTTGGAGATTACACAGGCGAGACGGTTGAAGTCCAGTTTGCTAATCGGATGAAAGATTCTCTCCCGGTCGTTAACATTGATCTTGATTCGCCGTATGTAAAGGGACGAATTCAAGCAGCATGTGTCGTGGGACTGTCTCATGACGTAATATTAGGGTGTAGGCATGTGTTGTCACAGCCTAACTCTATGACATGTACACATGTACACGTTGGGTCCGTTGAGACGAGGGCTATGAAGCGAAGGTCAGGGTCAAAGCCGCTAAGACCCATGACGTCGAATATGCTTGTTCTAATGATTATGGATGAGAGAAGAAAAATAGAAAATTAGAAATATGTTTTCATGCTTAAAATATAATTTTATATGAATATATAAATATTTGTGTGTGTTTGTTTGTGTGTGTGATTTGGATTTTTAACGGAGCTTTAACAATGTTTCAGTCATGTCGCTACGACGTCTGAAGTGTGGCAGTTTATTGTGATATCTAGTACTGGAACATCATGCCTCAGAAATGTAGCATGATGTCCCACTCAGTCACATTATCCTGACACCAGCCGACCAGTCCTAACACTAACCTCTTAATGCTGAGCGCCATGCGAGTCAGCTATTACTACCATCATTGTAAGTCTTTGGTATGACTCGGCCGGGGATCGAACACAATACTTGCCACACCCAAGGGAGACAAAACTATCCACTATGCACCGGAGCGGTCTATAAATATTTGCAAAGGAAATCTGAAATTATATCTCAAAAGTAAAACAGTAACTTCATGATATATACAATGAAGACAATGCTGCAACCCAATAGCAATGAGGGGTGTTATGAATGATTGATGTAAATGCATTCAGTTCCGGTATGCATACCTTGTTCATGGGGTTTTGTTCAAGCAAATGAAGGTAGATCAAATTAAAGTAAAGAATGAATAAGGATCAAAGTATATACCATAAAATGTTTAGCAGAGAGAGATAGATAGATAGAGAGAGAGAGAGAGAGAGAGAGAGAGAGAGAGAGAGAGAGAGAGAGGAGAGTTGTAGCATGAACCACTAATACGGATTTGCACTGCATTCTTGATGCCGGCTGTAACCATGTCCTTGATCAAAGGACATGGTAACAGCTGGCAAACGTCCGACTTCGTGATAAAAAGAGAAACGCCGAAACGATGGGTTAAAAACATTATTTTTCTGGTGCATATATTTGTTAAATGAATAGCGTATTCCTCTCGTAATTACCCTTGTTTATGGATAGGTATATTCGAGGTACATAAATTAAATCAGTGATAATGCTTATTAGATCTAAAAGATTGTGTTATTATCTGGTCCTACTAGACAAAAATAAATTGCATTAAACGAATACTCACATTATCTTTGCATTAAACGAATAGTCACATTATCTTTCGTCATTCACTTTTTAAATACGTATATTGATTTTATTAGGCTTGAATTTTACAAGCTAAGTCTTAATATAATATAATATAATATGATATAATATAATATAATATAATATAATATAACATAATATAATATAACATAATATAATATAATATAATATAATATAATATAATATAATATAATATAATATAATATAATATGATATAATATATTATAATATAACATAATATAATATAATATAATATAATATAATATAATATAATATAATATAATATAATATAATATAATGTAATGTAATGTAATGTAATTAAGAAAACCAGCTCAACAAAGTCCAAATACTTGACCAGTGCCATGATACTTTGTCAGCCATTATGATAATACTGTATTCATATATATACGATACAAATATCATTATGTGATTTTCTTGCACATATTTGTACCCATGTCTATGGAGTGGAAGTACATGTGCACCTGATGTACCCCCACCATCAATCATTCTTACTAGGACGAGTACCTGCGAAATAATTACGTCGGTGAAAATAGCTCTCTGAGCTAGTATTATTTCGTACATGTTTTTTCGACGGTTCGTCCCAGATTTTGTTTATAATACACCTCGACTAAAGTATTAGCCAAATAGCATACCTCTGAATAAAGTTCAGTTACACAGAGTTTTACGAGAAACGTTCTTACATTTTCATGTCTCGTTGATTCATATACTTGATTATATGAAAAATCTAACTAAAGTTTGAATGTGAAGCAATGAACCTTAAGAAGAAAGAAAAAACTTACCGAACCAGAAAGTGTAATTAAAGTGCTGTTTTGATGAGAAGATTGCACTGCGATTTCCAATTAATTGACTTATCTCAAATACTTCCTTTCTCTTTCTCAGGAAAGAGAATAAAGTTCGCTTGACAGTTAATATCCTGAAAAGAGACCAATGCAACCAGAACAAATCTGAAAAGGATATATTTCTGGTGGTTTAGTTTCATAAATAACAAATAAATAAATTAACAGTTATGCTTGTCTTGATCGAATTATTATGTGTATGACATGAGTATTCCTTTCCTCAAATACAAAACAGGAAACAAGTAATCTTTCTGATTTATATTCTTGTTGAGAAATACGTTGGGGGGTGCGAGGCCTGGGCCTGACGTTCCGCTTGCCAAAGGAAAGTGAAGCGTCTCTCATAGCCTCTCCTTCCCAGGTGTAGTGATCGCCGCAGGACCACTGTCTCGCTCTGCGGGGCAGGAGGTTACTTGCATATGGCCTCTCCTACACTATTGTGTCCACAGCAGCACCTTCACGCGGGGCCCCCTGTTTTAACAGAGCATACTGTGTGGCACGACCGAGTACCCGGCGGTATAACTGGGTGGGCAGACTGGGCTCGTTAGCCTTGGCAGGCAACCAGTCTAAGAGAAGGGAAACTCTGCCTCCAAACCCGGGCAGATGAAGCTTGTTATCCTTGTCAGGCAGTTCATCTAGAAGAAGGAAACTGTGATTCAAAACGAACCAAGTCCCATCCATTGGATTATGGCTCCACTGCCTTGTGGATATCTTCGGGAGAAGGAAAGTCTACGGGACAGAACATCCGGAGTGGAGCCATTAAGGCGGCTGGGGGTCGACTACCACCTCCTCCCGGCAGCTCCTGCATCCAAACTGGTGCCAAATGTCATGCTCAGCATTCCTTTGGACCCCACTAGCAAGGACGAGAGGGGGATCCTGACGTCTGGGCAGCCCAGGATCTCCATACTCCACGCCCAGGCTTGCGCCCTGGAGAGGACACTCTAGTCTCGCTACTGAGTGAGGAAACAACACGGAAGCTGACAGTTTACGGGTTATAAGTCCCACCCGATTGGCGTAGGGAAGGGGCGCCACGGGTCAGCTTTGACGGTGGGAGGGATCATCGTGTCCCACTGGCCAACTATCGCCCGCCTCAAGCCGGGCAGCCCCCGGTCAATAAGGTGTTGACCCGCTATCGTCTGCCTGCTCCATTGGGTGTCTGGAGCTCAGTGTGTTGTTCAGCATGACAAGCAGACGGTAATTCCACACCAGACAAAAGAAACAAGAAACCAATAAAGAAGACTTCAGCTCTTCGATTTGCAAGCTGGAATGTGCGCACCATGTGTACAGGCATCTCCGACGACCTCAGAGAAGTGGACGACACCAGAAAGACGGCCATCATCGATAGAGAACTCACCAGACTAAATATCAGCATAGCTGCCCTCCAGGAAACCAGGCTCGCCTCTAGTGTCTCCCTCAGAGAGGAAAACTACACCTTCTTCTGGAAGGGTTGAGAACCTGAGGAGCCCCGCCAGCACAGAGTGGGCTTTGCCATCAAAAACAATCTCCTGGACTCGGTTGAACCTCCCACAGGGGGCACTGAGCCTCTCTTGTCCATCCGCCTCACCACTGCTTCAGGTCCTGTCAACATCATCAGTGTCTATGCCCCAACCCTCACGTCATCAGAAAACGTGAAGGATCCGTTATATGGGCAGCTGGACGAACAGATCAAAGGATGCCCCAAAAATGAACCACTATTCCTCCTCGGCGACTTTCATGCCAGAGTAGGTGCGGACCAAGAGTCATGGCCTACCTGCCTCGGATATCATGGCACTGGAAAGACCAACGAAAACGGTCAGAGACTGCTGGATCTATGCACCTACCATGGCCTGTGAGTCACAAACACCTTCTTCAAGTGTAAACCACAACACAAAGTGTCATGGAAACACCCCAGATCTCATCACTGGCACCATCTCGACTTGGTCATCACCAGGCGCTCTGCCCTTAACAGCGTACTCTCCACCAGAACCTACCACAGTGCAGACTGTGACTCCGACCATGCCCTCGTAAGCAGCAGAGTGCGACTACAGCCACACACGCTACACCTCTCAAAACCAAAAGGACATCCTCGCATAAACACTACGCAGCTGTCAGTCCCTGCCAAGGTGGAGGAGTATGTGTCTGCCCTGAACAAGGCTCTCCAGGACCTGCCTGAGTACGACGCTACAGCCAAGTGGAATGCCATGAAGGATGCCATCTACAGTACTGGACTGGTTCAATGCATACATATCAAGGATGGAACCACAAATCGAGGAGAAACGAAAAGCCTTCATAGCTTACAAAAAGTGCCCTAATGTACGGACGCTTGCTGATCTCAGAAGTGCCCGAAGTAACACCCAACGCATCGCTAGACAGTGTGCGAACGAGTACTGGCAACAACTGTGTGAAGGGATCCAGCGCAGTGCCGAGTCCGGACACATCCAAGGTATGTACAGTGGCATCAAGAAGGCTATAGGCCCTACAGTGAAAGGGGTCGCTCCCCTGAAATCTCTGACGGGAGAGAAGATCACAGACCGTGGGCAACAGATGGCCAGATGGGTGGAGCACTACTCAGAACTATACTCCCGAGAAACTTCAGTCACCGATGCAGCCCTCAGCAGCATAAAGAATCTGCCCACCATGGAAGAGCTCGACAAAGTGCCAAACTTAGAAGAGCTTAGCAAATGAATTGGCTGCCTTCCAAACGACAAAGCACCAGGTAGTGACAGCGTCCCGCCCGAAGATATCAAACGTGGAAAACCAACATTGATCAAACCACTGCACGAGCTACTTTGCCTCTGCTGGGAGGAAGGAGAAGTCCCCCAAGACATGCGTGATGCCACAATTGTGACCCGCAGTGACTGTAACAATTACAGAGGGATCTCGCTCTTGAGTATAGTTGGTAAAGTGTACGCCCGCATCATACTCAACAGGCTGCAGTTGCTGGCAGACCGTGTGTACCCGGAATCACAGTGCGGCTTCAGAGCAGGCAGGTCGACGACAGACATGATCTTCTCCTTACGACAACTCCAAGAGAAGAGCAGAGAGCAAGGTCAACCACTCTACATGATGTTTATTGACCTCACCAAGGTCTTTGACTTGGTCAGCAGGAAGGGCCTTTTTGAACTTCTGAGTAAGATTGGTTGCCCCCTAAAACTCCTCAGTATGATAATCTCTTTCCATGCAGATATGAAGGGAACAGTCCTGTATGATGGATCCTCCTCAACCTCCTTCCAAATTAACAGTGGTGTGAAGCAGGGCTGAGTGCTGGCACCAACACTTTTTGGGATCTTCTTCTCCCTGCTCCTGTCCTACGCCTTCGACACGTCCACAGATGGCATATATCTACACACCAGGTCCGACGGGAGGCTGTTCAACCTGGCACGACTGTTCTCAAAGACCAAAGTGAGAGCTGTGCTTATCAGGGAGATGCTTTTTGCAGATGACGCAGCTCTTGTGGCCCACACTGAGGAAGCCCTCCAGAGGCTGGGAGACCGTTTTGCTGTTGCCTGCATGCAGTTTAGTCTCACCATCAGCTTGGAAAAAGCAAATGTCAGCGTGCAAGATACCACCATTATCCCTTCCATCAAAATCAACGGTGTCACCCTGGAAGCAGTCAACAACTTTACCTACCTAGGGTCAACCATCAGCAACACTCTCTCGATTGATATGGAGCTGGACAGAAGGCTTGGAAAGGCAAACACCATCATGGCTCGATTAACGAAGAGGGTGTGGGAAAACAACGCGCTGACAGAGCACACCAAGGTCCGAGTCTACCAGGCCTGCGTTCTCAGCACCCTTCTATATGGAAGTGAGACCTGGAGTACCTACATGAGGCAAGAACGCCGGCTCAACTCCTTCCATATACGGTGCCTAAAACGCATCCTGAAAATCATCTGGCAAGACCGTGTTCCACACAGTGAGATCCTGCAGCGTGCAAGTACCCCCAGCATGTACCCCCTGCTGATTAAACGCCACCTTCGATTGTTGGGTCACATCCGACGCATGGAGGATGGAAGGCTGCCAAAGGAATCCTATATGGACAGCTGGCCACTGGCATGAGAAGAGTCGGACGCCCCTCACTCCGTTTCAAAGATGTGTGCAAGAGGTAGATGAAGGCATGCAACATTTCACCCGATGGCTGGGAAGAGCTGGCTGAGGACCGAGGCACCTGGAGACTGATGGTAAACAATGGCATATCAGTCGCTGATGCGAGGAGAGGCCAGTTGGAGGCAGAGAAACGTAAGAGAAAGAAGAACTCGGGAGCAACCACAGTAACGCAGACTTCCCAGTATGGCTGCACCAACTGCAATAGGGACTGTCACTCACGTATAGACCTGCACAGCCACAGCAGCCGATGCCAACAGAGACAGACAACACCCCAAGGGCGCTATTCGCATGGTCCTTCGAGACTGAGTCGCCAATGATGATGTGAAATACGTTCACAATAAACCCAAATAATTTAAGTTCCTCTAATTTTCATTGCCTAAATAAACGAATATGTTACTCAGGCAGCGGTATAGACTGCACATTTTCCTGATAAATTTGCATATTAATCAATGTTGGGGGGGATTACAGGATTTATACACTATGGTGGGCATACAATTCGCATGTTCAAGTTGCACGGTTCTAATGTTATCCTCTTTGTGTCCCTTGTGTATGAAATATTCAAGAAAACAACCATCTATTTCCTAATATTTTAATTTAAAAGGCATTCTGGGAATAAGTATCTGTTGATATATTATCGAATCATTTTGATTGAAGGTGACGAACTGTGATTTTTATTGTGGTTTCTACCTGAATTGTGTATCATATTACTGTAAAATATAACTGCTAATGGTAGTCTCTCGAGTCGAGGAAGACAAGTTGTGCGATCTCATTCAACGGTGGACGCGCTTGTGGCTCCTGAGTCCAAATTCCGATGCACACTGGCGGTTGCAGGTGGGGCATGGGACACCGGTGGTTGGTGGTATTTGTGATACAGTTCTGTGACGTCTCTCCCGAGTTGCAGCAAGACGCTGGCGGCGGTGATCCTCAAAGGTGGAACAGGCTTTTCTGGTCAGCGCTCGCCAATGGCTTCTGTCTAAGGCAGCGAACTCGAGCTGGCGGGGTTGGAGGTCTGTCCATTTGATGTTCATCTTCAGGTTCATCTTCAGGTTGTCTTTGTGCCACTTATGAGGGCGGCCTAGGTTTCGGTTTCCCTGGCCTAGCTCGCCATAGAACAACTGCTTTAGGATTCTGCTTTGATCCATGTGGATGACTTGGCCAGTCCAACGAAGCCGGGTCTGGGTTAGTTTGGCTTCGATGCTTGTTGTGTTGGCTCTGTCAAGGACTTCCTGGTTGTTGATTCGGTCCTGCCACTTGATCCGTATAATGGATATCAGGGAGCGTTGGTGGAATTGTTCCAACTGACTGATATGTCTTCGGTAGAGTGTCCACTTTTCACAGCCATATAAGAGGACAACTGCATTGTTCATTTTTATCTTTTTTGACAGGCGTATGTCCTTGTGCTGCAAAACCTTGGTTCGAAGTCGTCCGAGTGCTTGACTGGCTTTTTGGATCCTCGCAGTGATTTCTTAGTTCAGGGAGTCGACACTAGATATTGTGCTGCCAAGGTATTTGAAACTGTCCACATTCTTCAGCATCGTGTCGCCAATGGTGATACAGGGTTGTGAGGGGACAGTGGCTGGGGCGGGCTGGAAGAGGACTTCTGTCTTTCCTAGGCTGATCGTGAGTCCAAATAAGTTGGAGGCTTCAGAGAATCTGTCCATGATTGCCTGTAGGTGAGTCTCATCATGGGCCATGAGGGCACAGTCATCTGCAAAGAGTGATTCAATGATGAGTCGTTTTAGCGTCTTTGTTTTTGCAGCTCGGCGACGGAGATCAAACACTGATCCATCTAGGCGATACCTAATGTAGAAGCCAATGTCAAGGTCACGAATGGCATGGAACAGTACCTGTGCGAAGAAGAGATTGAAGAGTATCGGATCAAGTACACAGCCCTGTTTGACACCATTAGATATTGGAAATTTCTCAGAGGGTTCACCGTCTGAGAGAATCTCTCCAGTCATGTCAACGTGGAGGAGCCACATAAGGTTGGTAAACATCTGAGGACAACCAAATTTCTTGAGTACTACCCACAGTGCGTCTCTGTTGACTGTATCAAAAGCCTGGTGAGGATGATGCGAGCAGGTATTTCGCCAGCTATTTTGCCTCTGTAGTTACTGCAGTCCACACGTGTGCCTTTATTTTTATAGACGGTCATGATTGATGCGTCTCTAAGGTCATTTGGCATCTCTTCTTCCGTCCAGATGCTGATTAGCACATCGTGGAATGCCTTCAGAGTCTGTTCACTGAGAGCCGTGTACACCTTCGCTGGGATACCATCCTTTCCAGGTGCCCGGCCACATTTAATTTGTTTAATAGCCTTCCTCAACTCCTCCATCGTTGGTGGAATATCAAAGTTGGTCGTGCGTTGACTGCTAGGGTATTTGGTCAAGAACAGATTGGCTGACCGATGAGGTTATGTTTAGGAGCTGACTAAATTGTTCTTTCCATCTTTCCTTAATGCTATTCTTGTCCTTTATTAGTGTAATGCCATCTGCATCGAGCAAGGGCATAGAGCTGGACTTTGCTTGGCTGAAGATTCACCTGATGACGTTATGGAACTCTTTGGAGTTGTTAGTGTCAGCATAGATTTGCACTTTATCAGCTTTCTTTTCCCACCAATGGTCATGCATCGCGGATTTCCCTCTGAGCCTCAGCTTGATAGAATTTGAAGCGTTCTATTTTGTTGATGGAGTTTGTGTCATTCTGCCAGTCCATGAAAGCTTTGTTCTTTCTGGCAAGCAGATCTTCAATGGCATCGTTGTTCTCGTCGAACCAGTCTTGATGGATTCGCTTCTTTGGTCCCAGGGTCGCCATAGCTGTTTCTCTTATCGTGTCCCTGAGCTTGTTCCATTTCTCGGAGGCATTTCCACATATCGGTCCGTTTGTTGACAGCTTGTCATCTAGTCTCTTCTGGAAATTGAGCTTGGTGGAAGACTGCTGAAGTTTGACAATGTTGAAGGCTGTGCGCACAAGTTTAGGACGCCGTAGGTGATGAGGGGCAATGTGCAGCTGTAGGGTAGTTCGGACAAGTCTGTGGACTGTGGTGTAAAATATAGCTATATAACTAAATCGAGGACAATTGTTAAACGTTAATATGACTCAGTACTCATTCAAACATGAGAAAACAGTACAGATTTATCTTTGATTGCCACTCTGATTAGAACGATCTTTTACAAATCAATAAATTTAGGAAATAACATTCTCTTACACTTCAATACAATTTTTAAACGATTCTATTACACATCGATACAATTAGAAAACAATTTTCGTACACACCATTAAAACAAGAAAACGATTCTCTTACGCATCAATAACATTTTTAAACGATTCTATTACACATAAATACAATTAGAAAACGATTTTCATACACACCATTAAAACAAGAAAACGATTATCTTGCACATCAATATAATTATACAATTTCGTTGAATTCTTGGCTAAAATGGGACCTTGCATTAAGCATGAACATTCAATTCAGGTTACGTGTCAAGTACCTCTTTTCTATGTATGTTTAAAGGAGTAAATGTGAGCGTTATGTGATGGGAATATAAAGAGTTTGTTTTGGTGTTTATGGTACATCAACACTAGTAGGTTATTTAGTGTACCGGCGTTTCGAATCAAAAGCCTTTCCCAAGGACACACTTCGGCAGCTGATCTGTGCTGGTATATTGAAATTGACTGAATGCCTGTCCGAATATACTTGTTCGAATGATTATGGATGAGAGAAAAAAATAGAAAATTGGAAATCTGTTTTCATGCTTAAAATATTATATTTGATGAATATACACATATTTGTGTGTGTGTGCGTGATTTGGATTGTTGAGGGAGCTTTGACAATTTTTTAGTCATATCGCTACGATGTCTGCAGTGTGGCAGTTTATAGTGATGTCTAGCACTGTGGTATCATGCCGCAGATATATAGAATGATTTCTCACCCATTCACATTATCCTGACACCAAGTCGACCAGTCCTAACACTAACCTCTTAATGCTGAGCACCAAGCGTGGCAGCTATTAGTATAATTATTGTAAGTCTTTGTCATGATAGCCGGTGATCGAACCCACGACCTCCCGAATTTGAGGCGGATGCTCTAACCACTTGGCCACTGGGGCGGTCTGTAAATATTTGTAAAATTAATCTATATATATAATCAATGAAAACAATGTTGCAACCCAATAGCAACGAGCGGTGTTATGAATGATTAATTTAAATAACTACAGTTCCAATATGCATACCTTGTTCATGGGGTCTCTTCAAGCAAATTAAAGTAGATAAAATTAAAGTAAACAATGAATAAGGATCAAGGTATATACCATTTATCTTCTTTTCTCAGTCTGTCTAGTACTAATTGGAACTACTACTGATATTCGTCCCAATCCCCCTATCCTCAGTCATCCTTATGGTTCTCCTTGTCTCCTCCTCAACACTCTGCTAATGCTACTACTGCCAATGCTGCTAACACTGCTAACCTCTCATCAAACACTAACATCACCACAACTACTAATAAGTCGGCCTTTCAAATCTTTACTGCCAAATTACCTATATTTGATTTTCATTCTAATTGTTTCATCGCTAGTAACACATGATGAATATTCAAATTAGGCGTCACCATTTCTACAATTTGTTTTCTGTATAGTTGCTGAATAAAAAACACCTTACATTATTTCCAAACCTCTATCAGCACAAGTACGATTACTGCTCCAACCTGTCTCTTATGAAACATCCGGGTGTAACTGTTGCTGAGTACACTTGATATCACGTAGTTTTACGACTTCAAAGTGTAAGAAAGCATATGTACTTTCTTAATTGCTCAGAAATTACACGCAATAAAATACATGATTGATTGATAGATTGATTACGTCAACTCTGTTTATTGACATATGTTTGTATGTGCTTTGTTAACGTGGGTCATAATAATACTGTCGACCAATAGCTTTTCTTACAATGGTGGTATTGGTGGTGCTAGTTTTGATGATAGTAATGATGATAGCAGTGATGATTGTGACAGCGACTTCAATAATGCAGTTACTAATACTACCTTGTTCCTCTCTTACTCTATGATGCTCAACATCTCTACCTGCTTAAATTTTGAAATCTGTAAGATATGTCGGTTAAACATTACTGGGTTCAAGAAAGCGCTTTTGCAAATTTGCAGCCATTTAATCTCTCTCGAATGCAAAGGCAGAAATTATTTGGTTTTACGACCTTACCTTGTGATTATCTATCAGCAGCAAGTGTGCAATTGTGTGCAATAGTATGTATGTATGTATGTATGTATGTATGTATGTATGTCTGTATGTATGTACTCAGTTAGGTTGTCGAGGCTTCATTTGTTTAAGAAAATATAAGTTTGCCACATTTAATTCCTGACAATTATCCCTTCGTTCCCTTTATAAAACATTTATAAAGACATTACGCAACAGATTTTTACAGATACGTTACCAATTTAACCGATATGTCAACAGCCAGACCAGATATAATAGTAAAAGCTTATTGTTTTAAGTGGAATGCATATGTATGTACAGATAGGGTTTAACGGCACATCAGCACAATCCTGGATATACAGTGCCGATTAAATGTTGGCATCCACAGAACGGCAAACAAAACAAATATAGAGGCAAAGAATGGTACAGTGCTTAAAATACACAGGCTTTGTTTATAAAACTAACACTCTTAAAAATGGTCAAGAGTTTACAATGAATACCAACATGGGATGTGTAATGGACAACATGATTTGTCCCCCTTAGGTGCCACATACAAGCGGGGTGCGATTCTACAGCGCCATGTCCGCACTTTGATGGAAATGTCACAAAAGGTTCCAAAGTTCAGTGATACGCTCAGTGGTTATATAGAGTTTTCTAAGAAATGAGGCGTGGTAGTCTCTTCAGTATGAAGTATGATTTTATAAGGTCCTTATTAATGAAGAACAATTTTAAGACCATGTATTACACGGTCCATTGCATTTTCTCAATGTTGAGATTAAAAGAAAAATTCTTGCCTGAATCTGAGTTGTTTTTCAATAGACCACCTCTAATTACAAAGATGAAATACTCTTTTTGAATTTGGTAAACATAAGAGGCTGAAAGATTTGGTTATATAATCATATATATATGGAATCTTAAATTAGTGTTATTTTCATTTGAAAGGACCAGGTTTACTAAGGTCAAAAGTTGGCCCACAGATTAGTGTTAAATTAAAATATTTGTAAGACTCTGTGTTATGGTTATACCATCTCAACTATGTGTCTTTTGGAGCGTAAATCATGATATAATAACACTATGTGAAATGAACACTTAATTTTGTTCCTAATAGGCGTCTGTTCAGCCAAAAAGTAATATTTTTCCTTATTTCCGCATCACCGAAGTCCTCAAACACTAGTAGCGCAGTGGAGAGCACATCTGATTTTTTTGGACAGACTACACTTTGTGTAACCACCTAACATTATGCAAATTTTATATGTTTCATTTGCGCTCATCCCCAAAGGACAAAACTAACATTCCACTGTGGATTGCAATTTGCATGGGGAGAGTGTGTTCTTTACTTCTGTTCTTGAACTCGTTTGTGACACTATTAAGCGTATATCATAACCAATCACTATATTTGGATACCAGCAGCTAACTGCAGAAAAGGAACATCAAGGAATGAGATACACAGCAACAACATACACAAGAAGCAGCCGATTATGAGATTTTTGAACAAAATGGACTGGAAAAAGAATGATGGTAAAAATAAAAACATCCCCGAATATTCTTCCAATACTTCGAAGTGTTTCATTGACATTTATTGTGAATATTCTATCGTACAATGATTAAACACGCACATATACATGGAGTACAATAAGGATACTCACTATGTCACGTATTATTTATATATAGTATATTGTAAAAAATGTCTAAAGCAAAAGCAAGTGTAAGGGTTGGATCATTCTCTGAATCTAACATTTTATTATCTTCTTTTATTATTATTTTCCTTTTTTTCCGGGTTAACAATGAAACATTGCAGCAATGCTGTTTCATAATTATGTGTTTCATTATTTTACGTTGTGGTAACATTTGGAGACCTTTGCTGGAATATTGCTTCAACATTGTTTAACGTTATGATATAACATTTCTACAACCCACTAGAAACTGAAAAAACTATTGAAATCAGTAAAGAATGAAATCGACTTTGAGTTTCTGAAACACATATGCAACGGTGCTATCAAATATATCCAATTAAAGATTAAAGAGATAATGTAAGTATCCATGCACCCCAAACAATCCTTAGAGAAAAAGGCTCTGAAACTAATAAATGTTTATATAAGTGTTATTACAGTATGCACCTTACATTCAACTAATGTGCCTAAAAGGGTTTGTGCATAACAAAGTATTCTTCAAAAATGTTTAGTTTCAAAGTTACCAAATCGATAATCCTCTTTTTTGTTTTGAGAGAAACTCGATCCTAAGTAAGATCCATTTGTAATCATTTTATAATTTTGATACAGATACAAGATTATTCTTGTATCTGAGCAATTCTTTCGTTTTCTAAAGAGTTAAGTGTTGCTTAATCATTTTACGCTGATTTAGAGGCGTTAGTCTTTCTAAAATTGGCCTAGATTATGAGAAGGAAATTAAAAGTCAATATGATTTACATAATAAAACAGATACTCTTTTACAGCTTGATATTTATTCACTCCTTGTGGAAGGAATGAATTAAAAAAATATTCTCTCCAAAAACAGCCTGCCAGGAGGAACACTGTGTTTAGGTATAGTTCAATCTACTGGAATATATCACATTTCTTTTAACAATGATTTGAAATATACTAGACAAAATATCTTAGATTGGTATCCCGGCACAACAAATTACCGGTATTTCAGTGATGTTGGTAAATACCAAAGTTCATATATATTCGGATATTAGAGACTCTACAACATTAGGTACCATTGTTGGAGGTGGGGTTGGGGACGCGAGGGAAACGTCGGAAATCCTGGGATGTTATAAAACAGAGAAATCACTACGGTGTAGATCTTGGTATTCGTAATGGATAAACTCAAGTGTTGAAGACATTAATTATAAAATTAAAGAAATTAATATATAGTGAAGGCAACCATTAAAATAGGTGTATCAAATACAACAGTAATTGCTCCAAAATCAAAATATGGTACCATATGATGATTATATTGACCAATGACTATATATGAGCTTTAGGGATAAATGTACTGCATTGTTTTTCATATTGATTAAATTATGCCTTGTAATTTCTGAAGTTCAAGAATGACGTCGATTAAATAGTACAGGAATGAGAAAAAGAGTTCACTGGTTCAACTATATTGGTATTAATATGGGAACTGTCTTGGTTCTATATTGCTTCAGTTTATTCTGGAGAACTATTTGATATAAAATAGGAAAGGATCCAATCCACAAACTAAATATGCCAAAAAGTGGCTGACAGGAAAGGTTTTCTGAGTTTAATATCTTTTATCTGAACGTAATAGGCCATACATGGTAGCCAATATTTGGTGGAGAAAGAACCAGTGAAAACACATGTAAGAACTACCGATCCACCGGACGCTACTGGCAAGAGTTCTCACATACCCACGTTAGCCGAACATAGATTCGAACCAACGAGGACAGAGTTGAGATGTGTGTGCGTGTGTGTGCTGTAAAGGCAGGCTCTTTTGACCACTGAGACACCTTTGTCTACAGACAGAAAGGGAATTTAGGTTTAGCAGGGTCTACTATACCTGAATTTGTCTGATTCTTTTTTTGAATATTTGAAACTATTTGAGAATACACTAGAGAACATACCTTAGATCTGTATGCCGACAGGGAAATTTATTGGCATATCTTTGACGGGGACATAATGATAGGTGACATTTGTCCAGGTAGCATACAAATCTAAGTTATATTGTTTAGTACATTCTTGCATTCCATAAATATGTAACATAATGTGATATATTCGGGAAGATATGAGCCGGCAAAATCTACATTTTCTTCCTGTTAGCTATTTGTTTTAGCAATATTTATTTTCCGTCTTATGGTTGTTGACTTAGAACATCTCTATATCATCTTCTGTGTATGTGTGGGTTTCTATGTAACTGGAAAATTGTAGGCGCAGGAGCATTCGGCCTGATGATCGAAGAACAGATTTGTATATCATTAAAAACACTAAACACACTTTTCAAAAATCAATGACGTACCTGCACTTTTTTATTGCTATTCATGCAGCTTAGTAAAGGAAAGGAAAAAAATGCAAAAATCATTCGGTTTCATTAGCACTTTAGGATTCCTATCGTTGCTGTTAGTGATGACACGTCAACTTGTCATCGTGACGTTGACGAAATAGTTATGGCACAGGAACAAGCACAGGGCAGTTCAAAATGGCCTTTATATACTCGTACGCCAATGATGTATATTTAGTTATGAAATAGTAAAAAGTACGCTATGATAGCTGCATCAAATCTAATTAAGACTGTGTCTGATGTGACCTTGTTTATACAATGGCTTTATGGACCGGTCATTTAAGATTATGGGTTTGGGTTTGGGATTTTCGTTAGAACTACAGTATTTTAAAATAATTAATCTCAAAAATCTTTATTCTTTCAACTAATGCATGATGCATCAATGATATAACCCATAATGTATTTACATTAGTTCACGTTAATTCCAAAACATTGATTTAGTTATAAAATATCATTGTACACCTTCTAATTCCAATGAATAATTTAAATAAATACTCTCAACATAACTAGAAGACTGATTCCACTAAAGATATTCAAGTAAGAATGATTAATTCTGATGTAAAGAGCTTTGAACACATTCCTACCTGACCTTTGTCACAATTACCATTTTCTGTAAATACTCTGCCACCTTAATGGAAAGTTAATCCCAGCTATGATCGGTAATCAATTGGTTGTAAACTTGTCCTAAAAATCTCTACGTATACTCTTCCCTATTCATATTATTTTTAAGAATTTTGCTACGGATGCAGTATTATTCTTGTATATGAGAAATCCTTTTATTACATCAGCTTGGAGGTATTAAGGTTAATATTCGAATGGAATGTAAACTGTTGCTTAATCACGCTATCGTGTTCTAACAAATGTATGTACATTTTAGGCTGATGTTTAAGCCCTTAGTCCTTCTTAAAACAACTTAGATAATGACAAGAAATTAATAATCAATGCGATTGTATATAATAAAATTGATCATTTGTTCCACATTAATATTTATTCTCTTTAGATTTACGAGGTCAAACTATTCCTAGTCATCTTTGGGAATGATCTCAAAAATAAATATGTGTACAAGTGGCTGTCGGGAAGAAAATTTAGGTTTCGTAGGGTCTAATGTACTGGAATTTATCAAATTTCTTTGTTGAACATCTGAAACGATATTTGGTGAATATACTAGACAAGATATTTTAGACCGGTATCTCGACAGAACAATTTATTGGTATTTCAACATTGTGGGAAAATGGCGACGGTCTTTGTTTAGTTGGCATACCGATCTAAGATGTATTGTTTCGTACATTCTTGAATCATATCAGATGTAACCAAATGATATATCTTTGGGTAGATTTGAATCTGCCGAACCTTAATGTTCTTCCTGTTGAGCACTTTTAGCGATATTTCATTTCTATCTACATAATGAGGGTTCATGGAGGTGACTCAGAATACATCCCTACATGTGCTGTGTGTCTGTGTGCATTTGTGTGCGTAGGAGGGTTGTTATTCTGTTATTTTAACAAATATGCCAATAAAATAGAGTAATGAACAGGTTAGTAATATAAAAAGCATTTCATATACAATGATCTTACCATGAGAGTGACTATATATGTACTATTATGTGTACTAAACAACTAAAATAAAATAAAAGCTACCATACTGAAATAATGTACATAAAGGGTAATGAATTATTTAAAGATAATACAATTAGTAATATCTTAAGAACATTACTGAAGCACATAATATTATACGCATTTCAAACATAAGTCCAAAACCTGACAATTCATTAAGGATTTAAACACAGCTTAGTAAGAAATTATGGTTATTACACTGACTTGATAGCACTCCAAGTAGTTGATAACATTGGTAGTATGACTGTGTATTTTTATTTTACGAGACCAAACACTTATTTAGTTTTATAAATAATCAATCATACGCTGATGCTAACAAAGCTTTGCTTATTGAATTGCTTAAGAAAGTAATATTCCCAAATTATCTGACGTGTTCACCAAAACAAAATATTACATTTCTGGTTTTCCCGGATAAAGTGCTGTTGCTAAAACCAAATCCGCCAAACACTAAATATTATATTGTAACCTATAGGAGCGAGTTATGAATAATTGACTTAACCTGATTGGGTTTTAGAGTTTATACTCAGTTACTAACTGGATCGCTCAAATAACGTCATAGGTTTGTCCAAGCAAATGAAGATATATGCAATAAAATAAAGAATGAATCAGGATAAGGTAGAGCAGCAAATTGTATATGTATCTCTGTCATCTTTTTTCTTTCCTTTTTGAAGGTCTGGATAGTACTAACTGTATATATGGAACTACTCCTCCTTTGTCTCTTCTGCGAAGATGTGATATTGTCGTTGGTTTTGGTGATGATGATGATAATGATAACCGTGATGATTACGACAAAGACTTCAATAATACAGTTATTATTACTCCTTTGTTCCCGTATGTATGTATGTATGTATGTATGTATGTATGTATGTATGTATGTATGTATGTTTGTATGTATGTATGTGTGTGTGTGTATGTATGTATATATGTATGGATGTATGGATGCATGTGTGTGTATGTATGTATGTATATATGCATGCATGTATGTATGTATGTATGCATGTAGGTATGTCTGTATGCATGTATGTATTTTATGTATGTATGTATGTATTTATGTATGTATGTATGTATGTATGTATGTATGTATGTATGTATGTATGTATCCATGTGTTTATGCATGTATGTATTGTATGTATGTATGTATGTATATATGTATGTATGTGTGCTTGTCGTATCGCCAATATTAACAAAAATGTAAAATATTATTAGGTATCGGTATCGGACCATGTTTTCTTTACAGCCAGACAACCACTGTACTTGATGGGAAGAAAAATTAGAATGCATAAATATTTTTAGATTATCCCGTTTGTTTTCATTCTTCATTTCATAAACTCCAATCTATGTACAATAGCTGACAACAAAATATTTACATTTATATTGATATCTTTATTTAATTTCCTACTGACAAAGTAGCATATGAAATCTTGGTGTGAGACTGTGCTATTTATTACAGACCATGGGATCCCCCTATTTAACATGTGGAGCCTTAACGATATCGTGTGGAACACTTGTTTTACAAGGCTGAACAAATTCTTTAACTCTAATGAATGGTTTCTAAATCAGTGTAATACAGACATTATTTTTATTTTGTAATATATTAGCATTAAGTACAGTGGGAAATGAATTGGTAATCCAGTCTATATATGAACATTAGAGATTTTAAATGAGTATGCACAGGTTCGCATAAATTGTAACATCCACTGTACTGATGGGTTCTTTTGAATATTTATGCCTCATTGCTCGCACGCATACCAAGCCACTATTCTCATTTCATAAAATATTATTAGTTGAAACATATTTTATTCAGACATTTGTAGTTGCAGATTACCAGATGTACAAAAGAGAAGGTAAACACTAAAACGAAAACAAATGGCTTATATCGTTTTTCTACTGTTTATTGATACAATATTAAGTTATTAAATAATTCAATATTAGCATTTAGCTGAGGCATATAATGCACGAGGATGTACAACAAGGGAGTAGGTGAAAGTCGAGGAGAATGAAAAGTAAGACATTAAAAGGAAACAATTTTTAATTAAATTGTTCCAAATCTTGTGTACAAAGTTGAGAAAACGGGGAGAAAAGAAAGGGGAGGAATAAAAATAAATACAAACGTAAGTAAATAACCATAAGAAACAAAAATGCGAAATATTTATTAATTTGACTACATCAATCAATAGAGCATTTACTTGTTGATTGGTCTAGCTCAGATAAACTTTTTAAAATTAAGTAGATGGAGTTTTTCAGTTTTTTCATGTTTTACAAAACTTTTGTTTAAAAAATACAAACAAACATCAACTATAAATGTTATTACACGAAGCTAAATATGTAAAACAATTGATAAATATGTTGCTCAAGTAAGTTTAATATTCATAAAACTTACACGAAATTTGTACCTTCAGATGTTATAGAACAAGACAGAACAAGCAATGACTGCTAAAAACAATCTAAAGCAACAATGCTATTTTTCAGTTCCACCGGTACTGTCTGAATTAATGTGAGCACATGCGTATTTTAGCATCTTTTCTAATCTGCTTTAATTTGGATTAGCTGTGTGCTGGTGAGTATATATTTGTTATATTTTGGTTATTTAAACAATTAATTACCATTAACACGACGACGAGAGATAAATGTACAGAGAACATTTAACACTTTGTCAAAACAAGTTAGCACTATTTCTTCGCAGCTGCAATAATTGATTAACTGCGGCCATGTACTTATTGTCTTCTGCTTTTCTTGCCCACCTTTCCGCATCAGTTCCGATTTGCTATATCAGTATTTTCAAAGGCGCGTGATCGCAAATAAGGTCTAGTGAAATGTCGTCACTTTTAAATCAGCTAAGCCTCTTTTATTTCCATTGTCGCCTGTAATCCGGTAAAATAAGTAAAACGAGCCAAATCGTATGCTAATACGAATATCTAATATCGTCATAACCTTGTTCTTAAACTCTATTATTAGGTTCGCACAACGAGCGCAAGGTGAATAATTCAGTAAAAGGTTGAGTCTTAGAGTAATGTTTTCATCCGTTGGTTTGTATGTGTCTTTAACATATATCTGGCTCATGCTGTAAATGAGGTCTTCCGGTTCGAGATTCATTGTAGTCTTTTCCTTATCCTTCTTACTCTTTCATGCCTTCTTGTAGTTGAAGGAATCAGATTCAAGTCCATTTAATACTATTTCTTCTGCATGCACCTAGCCCCGGGCATTCGTCAGTTTGCCGTGCATGGGAAATTTTAAAGTGGATAGTTAGTGACTAGTAACATTGTCCAAACTATTTTCCTTCCTGTAGGATAACATATCCTATATCCATGAATTGTGTCTTTTTTGAAACTCCGTGAAATTTGTTTCACTAAACAAGGGTATTTAGTTTATCATCCAGTGTATCAACTATGAACAGCAGACGTATCTTCATCAAACTATATAAGGTTTTATAACGGATATATGAATTTTGTGTGAGTACGTGTATCATACGAATTGTAAACTCCAGACGATAATCACTATATCTACAAATGAGAGGAATGTAAGTTGCTGAATTGATTCGAAGAGGTATTTGCAACTGAGTTTATAGTATGTTTTCAGGAAACTCATACAGTAGTACAACAATGACTAAATATATTGTGCTTTTGAATCAGGATAAATGCAGCTACTGCATTAATGATAATATTTATCAGAGCTAATTTAGATTTTGCAATTCGAAGAGAAAGATGTGACAGTTAAGGTTTATGTTTCGTTTTATACATCACACTTAATGACAATAAACGAACTTTTGAGAACTTGTTTGATTATAATTTTAATAATTATCCTAATTTTTCGATAGCTAAAGAAAGACATTGGGGAGGTTGGGTGTACAACTAAACAATTATTATTTGTACAGATCGTAGGAATACTATTCAAAACACATATTTATCTCCTTTTGATACTCTACACATGTCTATAGCGGAAATTCAAGACCTAAAGAACACATTTGAATTACGTGATTTCTGGGGAAAATCGAACAAAAAATTAAAGTGGTATACCTGGATACTAAAAATTCCCTTGAGACAAAGTAGATTAGTATAGGATTAAATGATCATGGTTGGGTATTTAATGCTGTTCAAATTTTACCTAATCACTCAAAATGTACGTAAAGTCCGAAGGACGTTATATCAGCTTTGTGAGTTATTAGGTAACAATTTACACAACGCAAAATTAACATTTTATCCTTATAATACCAATTTTCATCCTCTCTGTTATCATATTAGCAGATTTCATAAACAACGCATTGGAATGTAGAGAACTGCTAGTTTTATTTCATTCTTCTTTTCACAATACACCAGAATACGTAGCCTCATCTTTGCATGCCAAAAGTCGTCTACTCTTGTATATTATTATAGGGTGGAGTGTCAGAGTGGGTCATGGGAGTGGTCTAAGGAAATTAATACGGTCATGTTGTTAAACTGTTTTGGTTGTTATTGTTGAAAGCAGACTATTCCTTTTTTTCAACATTACGCTTGCGTATGGCGCGTGTTGTTGTAGCATCCGTTGTTCTTGCTTTCTTTACATTTTGATCTTTTAAAAGTAGAAACTGTGCCCACTTTTTGTGAAATGGCCTACTCGTCATATGACCCTGACATTTAATAACAGCTGGTGGAACATATTGTGAAATCAAAGTGCACTTTCGAATGTAGATTGGTTTGTAAAGCCTGCTATATGCTTTCTTTGTCAAAAGAGGGTGAGTGTTGCGTGCAAGGAGGACTATGTGATTACATTGTTTTAACTTCAAATGTGCGATTTTAATCAGGGGGTTGCAAGTTTTGGTTGGAAATAAGGGGTAGGTGGGTGGGGGCTTGTTTTTGTTATTAATATGGTGTAATGCGTTGGCATAGATAACGCTTCACATAAAAAGATCTGGAAACTGAAAAACAAATGTAGACTGTAGAATTTACAAATGTGCGAAAAAGTCATGATCAGCATCGCGTGATCGTTTATATCCAATCAGATTGCAGAAAACTCGGACAGCTCATACAAAATATAATTGTATTTTTGTCTTATATCCGATTACATTCAAAAGAGCCCACTTTATAAAAACATAGCGTATATCACTTTATCCATGTGCCTAATACAGACTTTCTAGGAATACATTTTTAAGCTCTCTTTCTTGGGTAATATTTTCCTAGACTGTGCAGCTTATCATTTTAACAATTAAATGTAATTTGCTTTCTTGTTCTCCTGTTGAATTTCGTCCACAATCCATTGATATTTGTGGAAAATGTTTTACAGCATGGTCAACGTTTAGACGGAACAAAAATATGCAGAAAAAATGTAACTGAGGTAAGAAACATCTCAAAGTTTCTTCATTGAAATTATCATCAATTTTTTTCAAAATCTAGTAGAACTAACCATTCAGGGATATCTACTTCTTCTGGGATTTTTCGATCAGATCATAAATCAGATGTGCACAGTCTCCAAAATACTGGTCTTTGATCAAACCTTGTTTGAGTTTCACTAATTATATTTGTTTGTTCATTCTATTTATATCTTGCAATTGTTTTCTGATAAAAGCAAATGTTAATCAGCGTTCGGAGGGGTAAAATGTGTGAGTGTGTGTGTGATTTTGACTTTTAACGTAGCTTTAACAATTTGTCAGTCATATTGCTAAGATATATGCAGTGTGCCAGTTTATCTTTATGTCTAGCACTGGGACATCATGCCGCAGACATGTAGCATTATGTCTGTCCTAGTCAGATTATTCTGACACCAGGCCAACAAGTCCTAACACTAACCTCTTAATGACGAACACCAAGCGAGGCAGCTGCAATACCATTTTTATTAGTTTTTTGTATGACTCGGCTGGGATTTGTACCCGCGACATCCTGCATCCGAGGCGGACACTCAGAGCTGTCGAGGGGGAGATTAAAATATTTTTTTTTACCATTGTATGCATCTTGCATGCATGCTTTATATCCGGTTTTACTAAACAGTCTACAAAACAACGTAAAATTCTACCTGGTTACAGTAGAAATGCATTTTACCGATATGTTTGTTATTGTATAGTACCAAAACATAATGGTTCAAGTCGGCCCATTAAAATTGTATTCTCGTTTTTTATATCGGATGATATTAAATTGAAAATTAGTATTAAAACAATCTTTATTAAAAATGGATATAAAAAGACCAGTAATCCCTTATTTCTAAGTATCATAGTTAACATAATTATCTTTATGTGTGAATGATTGAAACGTTTTGAGCAACATATGTATTTTAATCAACCGACCTAAATCTTAGATAATATAGCTGTGAAATATTTTCCTCTGTCTATAAAACAAAATGAAAGAAATTTGTTAAAAGTTATGTTGATAATTCTTCATAAGAAACACGAGGAAACAAAACGTAACGTTTGTAAACCATCTCTTAAGATCGATCCTTTCATACATCAATAAAATCGTGTTTACTTGATGACAACCATGGGCCATCGCAGTAATGGTAAACACTTAAGCCAAGTTTATTTGTCAAATGACGTACATCTTTATATAAACTCTTGAAATTTTACATTTCGAGAAATAAATTCTTTTAACTGGAGTAAGTCTGGGTATTATTGGGTCGGAATATAAAGAGTGTGGTCTTTCTTTCACGACACATCACCACAAGTAAGTTATTAGTGCCAAGGAAATTGGAGTAAAGAGCCTTTCCCATAGACACACCATGGAAGAGTACCAATGCTAATCCCACTTTTACGCTTCGAACCTGCACCCTTTCGAAGGAGATTTCGACACGCTAACCACTGAGTCACCGCGACACCTCTAAATATAAAGAGCAAACGACGAGGCCTAAGCATATGTCTATAAATAGATTATAAACTGGTTGAATGATTGTTGGGAGAGACGTATTCTAATGATTGTTGATAGAGATAAGAAAAAGAGAAACATTCAAAATGCTTTAACTCGTAAAGGAATCTTATCTTTAACAAGCGTTTGTAGAGAAAATTTGAAATCCAATTTAAACACATCGCTGCTAACACATTTCTAAAATTCCTTTTCTTCTGTCTTCCTACTGAACAACAGAAGCTTACATTATTTCCAAAATTTTACCAGTACAAGTACGATTACTGCTCCAAATACTTTATTTAACCACACTCAAAATGCCACCACAATATATTTACTCTAAAGTCACATGTCTCTTATGGAACATCCGGGTTTAACTGTTGCTGAGTACACCTGATATCACTGAGTTAGAGGTCTTGCTACTTCACACTTTAAGAAACCATATGTTCTACCTCAATTGCTAAAAACTTAAAAGTACCAAAATACATGATTGATTGATAGACTGATTGAGTGCACTCTGTTTATTGACATATGTTTATGAGTAATTTGTTAACGTGGGTCATACTAATGCTGTCGACCTATAACTTTAATTACAGTGGTGGTATTGGTGGTGGTTGTGGCATGATGGTGACGATGATGATAACAGTGATGATTGCGACAAAGTCTTCAATAATGCAGTTACTAAAACTACTTTGTTCCTGTCTTACTCTATGGAGCTCGATATTTACTACCTGCTTACAGTTTGAAATCTGCATAAAAATATAACAAGATAATCAAGATCTGTCGGTTAAACATTACTGGGTCCAAACAAGCACTTTTGGCCAATTCACAGCATTATATCCCTCTCGAATGCAAAGGCATAAAATATTTGGTTGTACGACCTAACCTTGTGATTATCAATTAGTATAGCAACAAGTGTCCAATACTATGTATGTATGGCTGTATGTATGCACGAATGCACGAACGCACGTACAAAAGTACATGTATGTATGTATGTGTGTGTGTGTGTGTGTGTGTGTGTTCAATTAACTTGTAGAAGCTTCATTTGTTTAAGAACATATATATTTGCCTGATTTAATTCTTGAGATTTCCTCCAGTCATCCACTTATTTCCATCTATATGGCATTTATATAGACATTACGCAACATATTTTTACAAATACATTACCAGTTTAACCGATATGTCGACAGCCAGACCAGATATAATAGTAAGAGCTTATTGTTTTCAGTGGAATGTATATGTATGTACAGATAGGGTTTAACGGCACTGGATATACAGTGCCATTTAAATTTAGACATCCCAAGAAATTCATCAAAACAAAGATTGTGCAAAGAAAGGCACACTGATTGTAATACAAAGTCAAAATGAGTGGTTAGAGAGCTTTCGAAGCAATGGAGCTTGACTTTCCCATCAAACTTAAGTACAGATATATAAAGTCGTTATTAATGAAGAAATATTTAGATAAGTAAGCTGTCTTTACTTATACAGGAAACCGCTCCGGTGGCCTAGTGGTTAGAGCGTCCGCCTCGGACGCGGGAGGTCGTGGGTTCGATCCCCGGCCGATTCATACCAGAGACTTAAAAAATGGTACTAACAGCTGCCTCGCTTGGTGTTCAGCATTAAGAGGTTAGTGTTAGGACTGGTCGGCCTGGTGTCAGGATAATGTGACTGGGTGGGACATCATGCTACATGATGCCCCAGTGCTAGACATCACTATAAACTGCCACATTGCAGACATCGTAGCGATATGACTGAAATTTTTTTAAAGCTACGTTAAAAATCAAAATCACATCACATCACACACACACGTTAAAAATCAAAATCACATCACATCACACACACACACACACACACACACACACACACACACACATATATATATATATATATATATATATATATATATATATATATATATATATATATATATATATATATATATATATATATATATATATATATATATATATATATATATATATATCTATATAAACACATATATACATATCCATACACACACATGTACATACACAATTATATATATACATGTGTGTATATATATAGACACAAATATATATACATATATACACACATACACACACACATATATATATGTATATGTGTGTGTGTATATAAACATATATACACATACCCATATACACACATGTACATACTCAAAATATATATATATATATATATATATATATATATATATATATATATATATATATATATATATATATATATATATACACACATACATCCACACATATTTGTGTACACATACATACACACTCATACATATACACACATACACATATGCATATATATACATACACTCATATACATATACATAAACACATAGACTGTATACAGCTGTCATACAACAAAATTTGCGGATTTGACAAGAAGACGTTGGCCTTTAATTTTTTTATTTTTAATGTTAATTTACTACTTACTTTTTGTATAATGTTTGAACATGTTGGTTGATAGTAGGGCAGACATTTTAGTGTAGAATGAAGCTATGCTGTTTGCGGTCACCAACACGAGTCTGTCTGATACATCATCGTCAATAGACGACATGCAGTCAATCCTGCTTCCAAGAAGTGTCTCCAAGAATATATCTTCTTCTTGATTGAATAAGTTAACCCCGTCTGTCACTTGTAAAGAGTCAATCACTCTCTCAACGAATATTTATCGGAAGCTTGCATACGTCGTGCTGCATATCTCTGGCATAACTCAAGTTCTTTTATACTGGAGTTTGTGATACCTGACCAAAGTTCACATCCATATAGGACCGAGGGCAGAATAATTCTTTTCCAAATCTTAAGACTTGTTAAAGGGTTCCTCCATCTATGATACCAATAAAATAAAATGAGTTTAACAAGTGTTTGCCTTTATCGCATGCTTCTTTTATCGCGTCTTTTGGTTTTAAGTTGTATTTTAGAGGTATGCCGGCATACTTCTTACTTTTGACTGCCGGAATTAGAGATTCATCGAGCGGAAAGGAAGGGATACCAATCGTTCTTTTGTTAGTAAACAAGACGGTGCAACTTTTATCTGCGTTATGTATTAATCTCCACCTTTTCGCATAGTTGGAAATTGCATCAAGCACCTGTTGCATTGAATGATGCGAGTTAGACATTACAGTTGTGTCATCTGCTAATAAGACACAAGGCAGGTGGAGATCGACAAGTTTTAGACCTCGCAAAGTGTTATCTAATTCCGTGATCAAATCATCTATCATTAAAAGAAAGAACCAGGCAGACAAGATACGGTCCTGTCCTACACCCTGCCTAATAGCCTTTGGACAGCTTGCCCGGAACTAAAACAGAGCTTGTTACTCTCTCAAACGAGTGTTTCGTGATGCGCCAGGTCTTCCCTCTGATGCCAAGTCTGTACAACTTGCACAAAACCTCGTTGTGCCAAACTGTGTTAAAGGCTTTAGCAATATCAAGAAATGTAGCACAGACGGGAGTATAATCTCTTTAAAAATATTAACACTTAAATCAAAAACCCTCCAAATAAACCCCAATATAATAATAATATAACAAAAACAACAGCAATGGATTTGGAAAACAAATCTGTTTAGAAAATATAAGTAGTCTACTATATATAATTTGTTCTAGAACTTTCTGAAGCACCGGAATTATAGTTATATCAGGTTAATTATTCATATCTAATTTGTTCTTTCCTCCTCCTTTGAATATTGATATTACCAAACCTTGTTTAAAGTGGTAAGGGTACTTCTCGGCCTCGTACACTTTTGTGAATATCAATTCAAGTAATTATACACTGCTTGGAGGGACGGCAAACAGTATGTATGTATGTGTATGTATGTGCGTATGTACGTATGTATGTATGTATGTATGTATGTATGTATGTATGTATGTATGTATGTATGTATGTATGTATGTATGCATGCATGCTTGCATGCATGAATGTATGTATGTCTGTATGTATGTATGTCTGTATGTATGTATGTATGGATGGATGGATGGATGGATGTTTGTTTGTATGTATGTATGTATGTATGTATGTATGTATGTATGTATGTATGTATGTACGTATGTATGTATGTATGTACGTATGTATGTATGTATGTACGTCGTCATGGGTATATTTCAGTGCAAGAGATTTCATGTCTTCATGGAGAGATTCTGTGAGATAAATATCTCCACTAGTTCGTTTAAACTGATTATTGTTTTAGTTGTCTGAACTTTGAAACGGCCACACGGATACAGGATCATTCTTACTTAAATCGTTAATAAAATCAAACTTATCTCCTTGGTAAAATTTACAATTCGATTTCGAGGAAATATTGTTACTGCATTAGTCCACGCATGCGCATTATGATCAATAATCTCAGGCGAAGCTCCTGTCGATTTATACATTGATTTGTATAAAATCTCTCCGGTTATCGTTCTTACTTTTATTGGGAATTTTAATTTCTTTCCTAATTCAGCAACATCATTTATTGTAGCTCCTTTCTCCTTGACTGATTCAGCCTATTTTTTATTTTTTTCACGTCGTTGATCTGCTAGTTTACTTCCACGTATAGCCTTTGTAAAATGTTCCGTTACTCGTTCTGCTGCATAATTATTTTCGAAAATTTATATCCTTGCTGAGCCTGGCTTAGATTGTTCAAGATTTAGTTGATAGCTGCTATCTATTACATCACATACAAGATTGACAGATTGTTGATATGATATTTACAATTCTTGGTGAAATATGTCTGCCGTCACCGTGCGGAGCATTATCATGTTTGAGAATTGTTGATGGTAGAGGTGGTTTGTTTCCATGACTCAACAATTTGTGGAAAAAAATTCATTGATAATGTTGTTGAGTTTTCTTTTTAGTCCGTCGGTTTCAAATCGTGGTATTAAAAACCTTTGTAATTCTGCTTCAGTTATTCTATAATAATCGATACATATTTCTTTGCAAATTTCTATTTTTTCCTTTATCAAATCTAATACCTGTATGAATTTTATTTTCAACACTTTTTTATCAATATTGTCATGTTCTGATACAGCTTATTTGAAATGCTGTATTGTTTCAATGATTTTTGTTTTTTAGATCATCATTTGAATACTCCAAAATATAATGTTTTTGACAAATTTATTAATGATCTAGACATAGTGATATGTTCATTTCTAATTTTATCAGCTAATGATTTGACTATAGGAATAGGATAGAGATATTGAAGATCAGCTTGCAATGGAGATTCATTTTCTCGATATTTTGGAGTTGTTATAATTTTTTTTCCATTTGTGAGGAAATCATTTAAGTCTAGTTCTGATGTTTTTTTTTATAATCTGGAGGAACCTCAGGCCAACCTAAAATATATCGGATCGATGATTGATAAATACCTACAACATAATATGGTGAATATATTTCTATCGCAGTTGACAAAGTTGATTATTTTCATTGATTTGTTCGATTTGATAATTATCTGTTGGAATTCTAACAACTTGACAATATCGGGAGTTCCATCATTTTTATTTTTATTTGCAAATACAAGCGAATTATTTTCTGGCAATCCACCGAATGATTTGGATCTGATAATTGGCCAGCTGTAATATACTCGCAATTGTGCTAGCCTATTTCTTTCGATTGAATAGCAGTTGGAAAGTGAATACTAAATTTTGGATTAGTTGAGCTCACTGACATTATCGTAGTTTTTGACGGAATTGTATTAACAAAAATCTGCTGAAGTAGCTTGTTCAGAGTTGACATTATTTAAATCCCGATTTTCTAAATCAGTCAACCAGTCCGGTGGCCTAGTGGTTAGAGCGTCCGCCTCGGATGCGGGAGGTCGTGGGTTCGATCCCCGCACGAATCATACCGAAGACTTACAAAAATGGTACTAACAGCTGCCTCGCTTGGCGCTCAGCATTAAGAGGTTAGTGTTAGGACTGGTCGGCCAAAGTGACTGGGTGGGACATCATGCTACATGTCTGCGGCATGATGCCCCAGTGCTAGACATCACTATAAATTGCCACATTGCAGACATCGTAGCGATATGACTGAAAAATTGTTAAAGCTACGTTAAAAATCAAAATCACATCACATCACATCTAAATCAGGCTTTCATTCTATCACAGTCATTGTTTTCTTGTAGATTTTAACCATTTCCGTGAACTCTAAGTCTAATATCTTTACATTACTAAGGCTTGATGATAATAATGAGGATTATTGTGTCGTTGTATGTAATTGTATTATATAACCATGTAATTTTGTGTTTGTACACATGCATATATTTTTGCGATAATTTTAAGAACATCGGCAATTGTTGTTGCAGCTGAAACACAAATTGTTACAACTGTTGGTGCCATCACTAGCGATGGTGTTATTGTTGATAATATAACACCGGTTCCAGCGATAAAAGCAGACACTGAGTAAACAATTATGTCAACAACAACTACACGTCTGAGGTATTTTATTTTATTTTTGATTAAGTCTGTAATGTTGCGCTGCACGTTCACGTTGATTTTAAATGCTCATTATATTTGAATTAGGTGGGAATTTGGCGACTAATTCAAGACACCAATAGTAGATCAAGCCAATTTGCTTTTTCTTTGGGTTCCACAGTAAATGTTTCATCGTCGTTTAGCTCCAACATCGATAACATAAATCCAAGAGATCCACCTGACGGAGTCAGTGGATAATGCCGTGGAATTGTGTGAGATATTTTAAAAGTACGAACGCCAAGTACTGAGAGCCTGTATATACCGGTAACCTCAGCTCAATGATTGATATATTTATTAAGTGGTAACCATACTGCTTGTCCAGACGTTACTGTATATGCTACATTGTCGGTAATTTTATTTTGTCAAAGTTTAATACCAATGGCTGGTAGTATTCCAAAACAATCATTAACAATCCCATTTATTATATTACGAAAACAAAACTTGTGTTTAATGAGTTGTATAATCAGTTCTAAATGAAGTCATTTCATTATTAACTAAACTAGCGAGTTCAACATTTTAAGGATGCATTTCTTCGTTACAGCATCATTATTTAATTCTGGCTCTCTAAGACCAGTCATTTTATTATTAGACATATTGATAGAACCAATCATTATATCACCGGATTTGTGTACTCGACCACGAATATTATCTAATATCGTTGACATAATAACACTGAGTTTTTTAATTTTCCTTGTTTATCTTGAAATACAATTTCGTTTGGATCTACATTTGCAAGATTTAATAATCCAGATATTTCATCACTAATCTGTTTACTTATATTTTCATCAGTTCTTCCGTCGGTTTATGTTTAAGTGAAGAGCTTCCGTAAATATCAACCATTATACTTTAAGATCTGTTTAGAACGACGCGTCTATTTGTATAATCATGCACGACTTTATGAGGTGTTAATGTTAATGATGACACAGCGTCGAGTACAGGAAGTACTTTTCGGCCGCATGTTGGCGGATCGGATATTGTTTGTGTTAGTTATGTTGAATGCTAGACTTGAGGTTTCATTGTGTTTACATAATTTATGAATTCTTTTGGTGGAGCCAACCAATACGAATCAAAATAAATAATTCCATGTGGATCAATTGCGTTTGCCACCCGATGAATACCAGGATCAGAACTCTTATCGAGATTAATACCAGTTTTAATATTGTTTGGCTGTTTTGGCAATTGATCATGCATAAAACAGCTCTAAATTTTTTTATGTTTATTTTTTAGCAGCAGCAAGTAAATCAATATTTGACATTGGAAAGATTAACGAAGTGTTCCTGGAAGTCTTAGACCTCTTCCGTATCGATAAGTAGTTCTTGGTAATGTTCGACCCCTTCCCTTTTAATCTTCCTTTTCCTGCTATTAATATTTTTGTGTGCTGCTAATCCACCAGCAGCTCCAACATCACAATGTGAAGCTACTTTTGCAACAGCTGGGGCTGCAGCGGCTATTAACGCTGGTATAGCGACAGGAAGTGGAAATATTCCACCTGTTTAAATCGAGTCTTTAAACTGCACCAGCAGAAAGATTGCGTTTAGCGCCTGTTTGTGACTGTTTAGCATCAATGAGTTGACGTCATGACGTTATTTTGACCACCTGTGATCTGATCTTGTTTCAGTGATATTTTTATGCCACAGTTCTTTGCTGAATTTGATTGAAGCCTTTTAATTGATGAGGAGTCAGACTGACACTAACATGATGATAAGACATTTGTATAAGTATTAAGTTATTTTCAACTGAAAATGTTACATGTTTTATATCGGTGCGTCAACAACTCGCAGTCGCCCGCCAGTGCCTTCAAGTATCATTCCTTTATCGCTGAATATAACTGCAATTACTAGCTTGGTTTACACGAGCTCGAAAGTGAATACCAACAAAAGATTGTTTGAATAATTCTATATGCTCCAATGAAAATCAGTAAGTTGGATACAGATTTCTAAAATCTAACTGTGATATTTGTAAACCAGTATCTATATTTTGATCACGCCCCATACATGTCATTAAACGATGATATGCACGTGCTACATGATTTTTTTCAAACTTTAACACTATATCTTCACGCCCCATACATGTCATTAAACGTGCTACATGATTTTTTTTTCAAAATTTAACACTATATCTTCAGATGGTTCTTGATGTCCTTTTCTCCGTAAAGAAACTTCACTAACTTCAAGGTCGTCAAATATTATATGACTATGTGCTTGTGAATTTACTCGATCATTATTTGTAAAGTAATAAAAATATGTCTTGGCGCAGAAACTCCTTGTTGTGATGTAATATGCCATGTAAATAACAAAATCACTCTTAAAGCTATGTAGTTACCGTCAACCATGATAACAATGATTTTCTGCCTGAATTAATAAAACTAATTAACTTTTCTTCTTCAGCAATTGTTGGGGTCATTACTGGCATCCACAGTGAAAGTTTTGTTAATATTACTTTACCAGCATCAGCAGCATGAGCGGCTAGTTGCCTCATTGCATCATTATCACTACCCTTTCTCACAAGTATAACTGTATGTTTAGCTCCAAAGATAACTGTTCTGACATTTCGACAAACTCGAAAGATATGTAACAGTGGACAATGATTTACGTACAGCAAAACCTAAGCTATTATAAAAACTGACATGTTAAAGTTTTAGAAACCTTGTAGTTTTTAATTAGTTATCATGTGCCAGTGTCATTAGCTACTGGGCAGAAGTTTAACAAAATTTATTTGATTTCATTTTCTCCCTACATAAAATCGAAATTGCAAAGCTACATGTAATGGTTGCAAGTTTTTATTTATATGACTCTACAGTGCTTATTATGTAAAGACAATGGAAGAGTTTTAAAGACAGGTCATTGCATATGTATCGTTCATGGGGGGCTTCAAGGTTTTACTTCGGGCAACATATACATATTGGATAATAACAGGAAATGTGAAAATACGGACCTTGATCAGTCTAGCACGGTGCTATACGGATTAGTTTCTATGACTTAGTATCAGTCTCCTACATTAAAATGATCACCCACTCGATTACTTTGAATTCTGCATTAATTACACGATGTGAATTTGATGAAAGGTAGACCAGAGTCAAAAGATAGGGTAATCCGAGCGGGGACCTAAACTGTCGAGCAGACTATGTATCGTTTACATAAGGTGTGCTGTTTCTTTCCCTGTACATAGTTTGTCACATGTTAGTATCACGCACTCCAATTTTAGCAAAGAATGTTGTTCCAGGCCCTGTGCTGTCCAATGCATAACTGAAGCAACAACTACTGATCTTTAAATTGGGCATATCTGCAAATAGCTGACATATATAATGTAAAACACAGCCGCAATGAAATAGAAAGTTAGAATCATTTATGTTTCTATGGAACTACATTTCAAAAGCATAAGCAAAACTGCACGTATGCTGCCAAGTATAAAGCATTGCGTATTTGATTATAATTATATGTAAATTAGGTAACATACAAAAAATACAAATGACACTTGTAAAATATAACATTTACAGAATACAAAATGTCGAAAGGTGTAGCTAAGCAGCATTAACCCTTTGCGCTGTAACCAAATGACACAACAGTTGCCTACATTTTCGACCACTGCCAGTCATATCCTTAATACCATTTTATGATAAAAGGTAAATGGATAATGTGTTTGAAGAAAACAATGTAGCACTTGTAAAATATAAAGATTAGATATGTCATAATCTTTAACTGGACAAAATATTATTTTAACTGCGTACGTTTCTTTTGATGACACTTTCATACTACCTTTGGTGCATACCTAACGTTAATTTATGTCAGTTCTAGATGAACAGACCTTATCCCTAAAAAAAACCATTTTGCTCTTGTATGCGTGAACTAAGTTAGTATTTTGCTGCATTTTAATTGGTCTAGGAGATTATTTGTTCGTATTATGACCTCATATTTTGTCTCTTTTGTTGATAGACAGACCTGTGTATTCTTTAAATAAAGTCACTACACGTGGTGGTACGAAGATAATTTATAGCACTTGTAATTATATTATTTGTTGATTAGGTACCCAAATCGAATATGATATAGTACTGAAAATCTCCTTGAAGTCGATTTGTTAATGAGTGATCTGATATATCTATGGACTGAGCCATGGTGAATCTGTACGTTATCGACGTTTACCTAAATATGCCATTTACGCTTTTAGAGGTACTTGCAATTATAATATTTGTATTTATACATTTATACTTTGGTTTGATATAACTCTAAGATTGTCATAACATTTTTGTTTTTTGTACTTTTGCATGTCTTTTCCATTTTTTGAGTGTTTTTTTTCATGATCTTTCATGATTGATTAACATTAACTTCTTCTTTAAGATGAACATCATCTTGTTGTTGTTTCCGCTCATCCCATTCCCTGTTGATGTATTCCAGTGGCGTATCAGATGGTAGTTCCCTCCTCAGCATATATTTTATTATATCGCCCTGGATCATCTTTGGTGCCGTTTATTTAAATCTTTGTATTGCTGTTTTCAACAATAATAGGTACTCAGATTAGAAGATTTGTAAATGACACGCCAGCATGTTTCTGCATGTCATCTATCCTCTTTTGAATTTGATGTAATTGTGTCGGTTCACACCTGATAAAACCAGGTAGGTGTTTGTGTTTCCATCATTGCTGCGTTGGTTTGCGCGGCTTTCATTGCTTGTTTCAAAGCTAGCGCGGCTTTGGCTACAATGTATTATTGTTTGTCAAGCGATGCAAAGTTAGTTTCAAAGTCTCTTGAAATTTGTTTTGATTGTTACATATTTTGACACATTTACAACCACATATATCAATATGAAACTTTTCTTGGTGTTTCAAAGCGGATTTATAGTGTCACCTTCCGTGGTCTTCTATGACATCGCGGCCAAATGTGAAGCTTTCTAATTTGTTCGTTGATATGGTTAGTGCTATCAATTAAAATTGTATATCAAAACGCGTTCTATATTATTCGTAGGGTATAATAATTAAGTCAATACTGAGTATTGGAGTCTATAGTGCTATCAGCAAACATGTTCCATAATCCATCCCATGCGCTGTTGGCAGTACACCAAGCCCAATGAATGTATGTAAGGTCACGCGCGTCAATAACATGAAATATCATCATGATGTTAGAGTGAGTTATCTCGGATCCCTTTAAGTATGTGTGTTCATCGTTGGGTCGAATAGATCATATTGGAACTTCTTTATTGACTTTGTGAAACATATTCTTGCAGGATAGGTTGCATATAAGCACTTGAATCAAAATCATAAATATTAGGTTCTTCGTCAATTCTGGAAGGGACAAAAATAGTAGCGGAGGTATCACTCAATGATGCTTTGTAACTCAATGTTTTCTTCCTTGATATAAGACTTTTGCATTTAGTGTTTTCTTAAAATAAACTGCTTTTTTATCGTTTAACGCTTTTCGAAACTCTTTGCGAATATCATAACACGGTAGATAATCAGCTGACGGTTCAATCACTCCATGATAAACATCTCAAACGTACATTCAACAACATTTTTGTTCTATGATCCAGCTAGACCAGTAATCAATGCACGAACTGATGTTGGAAATATTGAACTGGTAACATAGAAACTAAGCGTTTGGGTGCTGCTTGTGCAGAGAAATCAATGACATTGTATTTGTTATAAATCAACACACAGTTCTGACTGATCAACATCCACATATGCTAGCCAATGAAAAGCGTTAGATATCCAACACGTACACAAGAATATTATTACCCCTGAAAATGGTAGTATTGCACATGCATGAAAGAAGTAGGGGTGCTCCGATATGATACCCACAAATATAACGTACTATTTACACGCAAAAGAGAGAGAGAGAGAGAGAGAGAGAGAGAGAGAGAGAGAGAGAGAGAGAGAGAGAGAGAATATAATTACTTACATCTATACTATAACATTCATCAGTTTCTTGTTTTAGTTGAGAAAGACAAAATCCATACACTTATGAAAAAAGAGTTTTGGTATTCAGTCTTTATCTGATTATAGTGGAAATGTGTGACCCTGTGTCCATGGTAAGATATGTTGGGTGTTGTCCTAGAATGTTGATGATTCGGTGGAGGAACACTCCTAGATATGTCTTTGTAGTAAGGGTACTTATTGTTTTCTTTTGTGGCGCTTCTGCTGCTGTAGGTCTTCCTGTGGGATGAGGGGTTGTTTTCTCGTTACAGATATTGCTGTTACTGCTTCAGATGGTATTGCTGTCGCTGTTGTTGTCAGAATTAAATGTAGAGAGGTCTAAAAAGGAGACATACATACTGTCCCAAAAGTTGCTTGTGCAACACTTAAGACATATCTCAGGCAGCTCAACGAAAATTAGAAAAGCATCTCATGTCCGACCTACGCCAGAAAGCAGATTTCTGCTGAACAAAATGTATCCTGTCTGATTCCACAGGTTTTACGACCATATAATGTAACCTGTGGATTCAGATAAGTTGCAAACAGTCTAAAATGCAGGTATTATGGCAGTGAGAAAGTAAAACTAATAATAGTAGTAATAATAATAATAATAATAATAATAATAATAATAATAATAATAACAATAATAATAATAATAATAATAATAATAGCATCTAAAACATAATCGGCCGCTCTTCCAGCTCGTATTTCATCTTGTTGAAAATACTTAAATGCAGCTTAAAATGAGACCACGTTCTCCTACTTTGTTTCAAATATATAGATACGCACAATTATTAATTATTTTTATGTAAATTTATGCTTGTGTCTATCCCTCTATTGCCTTTCTCAACATTGTATTGCTAATTATGAGACGACAAAAATACGTTTATTTTAAACTACATTTGTGGAGAGAATCTATGTTTTATTGCAGCACTTACATTTGCCTTTGTTTGCATGCATGCAGTCACCACCTTTCCGACTAGATTCTTGGGTAATTGCAATCCGTAAGCTTGATTGCTACTGCACTGCATGTGATTCGAAAATATGTGACCATAGCTCCATCTATTTGAATGAAGATTAATCGCTAATCTATAAGACAACAAAGTAATGAGGGACATTGTTTGTAAATACGTGTTATACTTCTTGAGCTAAATGCAGTGCTGAATATGAAAGGGAAATGTTGTTTAAAGTTTACGAAACTAATGCATTTAGGAGCATTCCATTTTAAGTACATTAAAACTTAAATATATTTTACATTGAAATTGTTAAGATTTGTACGCAAAATGTGAACATGGGATCTTCAGTTATACATATTTCGTATATTTTGTTATTGTTTGGTACAAGTAAGCACTAAGTGTTGTGTTGCAAAGGAATCACTTAATGTCTGTGTTGTTTATGTGTGTTTATATTTTATTGTTGATGTCACAAACAGTATACACGCTTCCGTCAGAAGAGCAAGTATAAAGCGACTTGGATGCATCCCAGATCCAAACAATGGCATGGGATCGACTATAACATCGTCTGTAACTGATGTCCGTGATGTACGGATAACAAGAGCCTTGAGGGGAGGCAAGTGTTGAACGGACCATCGATTAGTCATGGCTATCCTTGATCTCAGCATTGTCCCGCAACAGCACAGAAAGACGAAGCTTACCCGAATCAAGTTCAACACTGCAAGGTTGAACCATCCGCTGGTGAGAGAGCAATATCAAACTCACATTGAAAACCTACTGACTGTGCACGGACCTCTGACTGGTGACCCAACCTTAAAGTCGAACCAGCTCAAGGACATGTTGAACGAGTCTGCAAAGGTTATCCTCGAACCAAATAGAAAAGTCCACCAGGACTGCTTTGACGAAATAAATTGATAAGCATCCTCCTTGAATAAAAGCGAGAGGCCCATATAGAATGGCAGAACGACGTTGACTCAGTCTCAAAACGTGATCGCTTGAAACACATGCAGAGTAAAAGCCAAAAAAAGAACCCCGCATTATGCAAAATAGCTGGTGGTACCGCAAAGCAGATGAAGTCCGGCTTTACCTAGACACCAACAACTCGAAAGATGGTTTCGGGTCCTTAAAATATGTCTATGGACCGTCGAAAGCCTGCAGCACCCCGCTAATCTCTTCGAACGGGACCACTGTGCTCAAGGACATAGAGAGTATAACCGAAAGGTGGAAGGAACAAACACTTCTCCAACCTAATGAACATGCCCTCTATTGTAGACTCTGCAGCGTTAGACGCAATTGTCCCGAAGCCAACTATCTCGAACCTGAACTTGCCCCCTACCACGGACGAAGTCGAGCGAGCCATCAAAATGATCAGCTCTGTCAAGGCACCAGGCGCGGATGGAATTCCCGATGAACACTTCAAAGCAGCTGGCCCGAAGGTACTTGAGGCACTGCACAGCATCCTGATCAGCATTTGGGAGGAGGAGTCCATGCCACTGGAGTTCAAAGACGCAATTATTGTCACCTTATACAAAACAAAAGGGAACAAAGCTGAAAACTCTCAAGACATATCACTCCAGCAGGTTGCTGGCAAGATTATGGCGCGCGTCCTTCTCAACCGTCTGGTCGGTAATGTCTCGGAAGCCATACTGTCGGAGGCCCAATGTGGCCTCAGACCAGATCGGAGTACGATCGACATGATCTTCACAGTGAGACAAATACAAGAAATGTGTATTGAACAAAACATGAACTTCTACGATGTCTTCATAGACCTCACAAAGGCTTGCGATACGGGCAACAGGGATGCGCTATGGACCATCTTAGCAAGACTCGGTTGCCGTAGGAAGTTCATTAAGATGATCTGACTACTTCAAGCTCAGGATTGACTTTATTAAGCCCGATGTTCAACCAAAACACATAATAGCACAATCTATATCCATTTCAAAATCCCTATCGCTCAATATCTCCCGTGCATACTTTTACATAGCGTTATTTACAAATTCGCGATGACGGGAGATCCAAATTCTGTTCGTTAGGTGGTTGGCAACTTGTATAGGACTTTCAATATTGGTTTCACAATGAATGCATTTGACAATTATGATGCCTGAGAACTAAAACCATAAGTCTTAGAACTTTGTGAAATATTTTCAGTTTTAGGCTGCCCTATGAATGTAGTGTTGAGCTAATTGAAGAAATTCGTGCATTGTTTCGTACTTACATCAGAACTGCAACGATCGCAAGAAATAATAATTGCTTTGAAATAACAATGCAATGTACACTATTTCCGCTCTCTCACTCACAAACATATCCAGGTCCTGCCTCTTATTCCTCATACTATACAGGATACAGGTATTTTCAATTTATGTTTCATCATAAAGAGCCAGGCTTGACGAATGGCCTCACGCGCTCACCTTTTTAGTTCACTCACGTTTCACATCTGTCTACGTGGCTTCGAATCTTGACCCAGTCAACATGGGTTGGATTCTTCCCATACTCCTTCTCCACTAAATCTACTACATGGCCACGTAGACCCTACCATGTGCTGAAAATGGGGATTAACCCAAAAGGTCACAATCTGCTTTTTCATGCAAATCATGCTACAATAACTGATGATATCATTATTGATTAGCAACCGGTTCATGTACGCAATTAATCACTTTTCCACAGATTTTCTTCTGAATCTGTAAGCAAGCCAAAATACAAAAGCATGATAAAAAATATTCGACTTTACCTCTTTAATGAGAGCCTATCCCAGTAGTTTACTTTTTCCTCTATATGAAACATTATATTTTGGATCTTTTCGTTGCGAGCGATTATGATGTATTCAGTGACAAATATTATGAAATTCCGAATATTTGGTGCAAAAATGTTATTTATATTATTGACAGATATATATATATATATATATATATATATATATATATATATATATATATATATATATATAGATAGATAGATAGATAGATAGATGGATAGAGAGACAGAGTGAGAGAGAGAAACGGATGGAGACAGACAGAGAGGAACATAGCCAGTGGAACTCTGATTTTCAGTCACAACTGGTGGAAATATTTTCTTAAACATGAATCTTAAGAGATGAATTATGCATGATTTGTCCGGAAATGATACAAACTTTAGTTAACTCTGTATTTTATATCATTTGTATCCAGATAATTCACTCGTGGTACGACATACCATAACAATAATAGCAATATTAATGGCACATTGGGAGCTAATCAAATGTGTGTGTGTGTGTGATTTATATTTATAACAGAACTTTAAAATTTTCAGTCATATCGCTACGATGACAGCAGTGTGGCAGTTTATAGTGATGATTAACACTGTATAATTCGCCTGACATACCATAGGTAGAGCAATCTGGCAAACGCTCGATATTATTCAGCTCATTTCATAATTCAATATTAAATCATTACCCATTTGAGAACATCTATATATGTAACAGGTCTAATAGTAGAACATGACGTCACAAATGACGGTCCTTAAGGCAAAAGAGTATTGTCCAGGTGTTTTAAATCCATATCGTTTTGTGTAATACACAGTATGTTCTTTCATACTCAAATTTTCACATGCATTTTGCTAACAATGTTAAGCATATCTCACCACCAACTTGAATGATATTTATGATGAGGAATCCTTACTCATGCTATCCTTTATTTGAGAAATAACCTTTTAATGTATATATATTTTGCATTAGTAAATGATGTAAATTATCTTTGATAACGCCTTCAGCTGATTCCTCAAATAAAGCTAAATTTTCCATCATGAGACAAACATTAACTTTACGATTATTACTGTTCAAGAGTTTATATGCAAATTGATTATTTCAACTAATGGCTACATAGTATGGTTTTATTATAAACTAACATGTACAATACAGTTTGGCGATGGACTGCAACATCTTAGTTATTTTCTTTATTCTAATAGATGCAGACGGCACCATATCAAGTATGACATAATATATAGGATTTTCATTCCTTTGTATAAGAATGTTCTATTCTAGTAAGTACTATTTACTTACCATCAGCTTCAGTCAGTTTCACTACGATGAGGAATTGTCTTTTGGTTTGTTGTGTTCTTACGTTCGTTTTTAATCAAGCCTTTGCAGAAACACTTGCATATGACAAGATACAATAGTGTGTCTCCGGCTTAATCGTAGACATAGTTTGATAAATATATTAAATGTCTGCATCACTGAAGGAACACTTGATAGTAGTATTCATCTCTTAGACATTTCTTGGTTTGCTGTTTTGGTTTCAGTAACTTAAAATACAACTAATTTCAGGTTGTGTCCAGTATTACACAATCAGTTTCAACTACTTATGAATGAAAAAAACTGTGTTCTGAGAAATATAGATCAGTCAGATGAAGTGAAATAACATATCTCATTTGAATTTTATGTGCGGAGCAAATGAATGCAAATACGATTTATGTCCTCAGTATAGTTCCCCGTTCATGTAAATATTGACAATATATATATATATATATATATATATATATATATATATATATATATATATATATATATATATATATATATATATATATATATATATATATATATATATATATATATATATATATATATATATATATATATATATATATATATATATATATAGATAGATAGATAGATAGATAGATAGATAGAAGCTGTAATCAGTGTATAGCAGAACGGTATGTCGGATAATCTGAGGTGTGTTTATGTAAAGAGAAGTTGTAGCTAGTGCAGAGCAGAAAAATATGTCTAATAATTTGAGGTAAATTTGTGTAGAGAAAAGTTGCATGAAGTACAGAGAGGAAAGGTATGTCGCATAATTTGAGCGATTTCATAAATTAATTAATTAATAAATGCGCGTTTGCGTCCTATATTCATAAACTATAAGTCTACCTGGGTACAGTAATGATAAAGATTGATACTATTTTTATTTAGGAGGATGGAGTGTTGGACTTGTAGGTTAGGTATTGTTTGTTAAGAATTATCAAACTAACCATATATCGTTATTCATTGGTATTTCGTAGATACACTGGCTTTTAATGGCTTTGATTTCCCTAGTATGATCATGAGAACGTTTTGTATAATATATCGCATCTAAATCCGAGTGTAAATGTACGGAAGCCCGTTAGCGTCAGGAGAATAAGGTATAACAATTTTATTAGTGACCATTGCATTATTTCGAGATGCTGTTTTATTATTATTATATAGTATTGTTGTGTCGTCTTCTTGACGGTAAGTGGACATGTTATACAAATCCTTCGTCCACCAATATTGCATCTAGACCTTCACATGTCAGGAAACTTAAATTTATCCATAACAGAAACACACATTGACGGTTTGCATCATGCTTCAATCTGGAAACATGAAAACTCCATAAGCCAAATACATAATAAGGTCTCTCGTGAGAAGATTGACGCGTGCAGTGAACAACAATGGCCGTTCACAAAAGTTGCTTGTTGGCATTGATGGATGTAAAAGAGCTCTTCCAATTAACTTTATCCAAGTTTTAAGTATATCTAATATTCAATATGTATTGCCATGTTGAAAAGCCTTGGATTATGTTACAAATAAATGTGAATTCATATGACGCTGGTTTGTTAATGTTTCAAAAGACATCTTAACCCATCCCTTCCTTCAACTGTAGCGATGGGGCATACTTTTTGTTCTTGTGTATTATTTCTCGATGTTTTCATTTGAAAGTTACAAGATCCAAATTATCTACCATGGTTACAGTTCGTCATTACAATTTGTATATAAAACCATCTATTAACCAAAACAGTTTATTTCAAATTGTAATCACATTAGTTACGTTTTTTGCATTGAGCTCGTTGCAAATTGCATGCAAGCTGTTATACTTTGAAGTATGAAGCTTGTTAAGGGGGTGTCTCTTGATTACTATACTCTATTTACATAAGTAGGTCACTGTGACACTCAGATAGGTGGTATGTCATTGCAGTTGTCTTTCAACACGGTGCTGCCACTGAATGTGTGTATTGAGCTCATTACCACAGGTTTTATTTCCATGCACAGGTACTACTAAATATAAACAAGGAACTATATCTCTCTCTCTCTCTGCAACAGTGTTGTACAGTGAGCACCTAAAAGATAATTTTTCTGAAAATCAAAGTGCTTAGCATATACCATATTTATGGTTCAAAATATTTCTTCTGATAGTTCGTAGGATGTGAGCGTGTTTTCTCAATCGTACTACAATAGTATACTAATCTGGCCAAAGAGAAACATTACAGTTTATTTAAGATACATTAGTTGTTGGCGCCTGTAATGTGCTATTCGCGCTTTTATTATTATTTGTATTCCAGACACCATTTAATTGTTCTCAGCGCATTTTGGTGAGACCAGGTGTCCTACAGGAATAGTGTTACTGACACATTACATGACAACGTATCCACATAGGTATCAGCATAGCGCGCGCAAATGTTTCATCTAGAACAAAACCGTTGGCTCGCGAAGATTTATGTCAACATGTTTTGACTGAACGACCAAACTTTACAGGACATGTCCCTATTGCAAGACCTGGAGAATATCATTTGACAGACCCCAAGTGACAGACCCCATATGTTCATACAGCGCATGTTTATTCTAATACTGTTCATGAAGACCCCAAAAAGAGACCATCATAAATAAGTTATGAAAGTGGGGATGTTTCAGAATGTCTGTATTATAATTATGCATGTAAGCAAACTAAAATAAATAGAGCAATTGTATACATGTATTCAAACCAGAATTGGCCCATAAGCAGTTAGCACAAAAATGGAATCAGTATAACATCCAGTTGCACAAAGATTATGCGAGAATACGGTGTTCACCATGTTGTAATTTGTCTGTATAGTAATCAGGTCAGAAGAAACTTTTTTTAGAATCCACTTTGATTATTAAACTTTAACTAAATTTACTTTGAGGTTTTATCTTGAGAAAACCTCTTGTAGATTATCTTGTAATCAGGGTGTTTAAACACTTTACATATATATGTTACTACATGTTATAATCAGAAATGTTGTAAAATGAATATTGCGTTTTCATTTCTTGTCAGATTTATTAAGTCAATGAAGAAGAAATATTATGACAACAATTTATGTAATTAGTCTGGAGTTATATACATATCTCAACGATTCAGTGTTTGTCAGTGTCACGTCACAAAGCAGGCACATGTATTTGTGCACATAATACTTTTGACAGAGTAGGACGACAGTCATGCTAGTGGCAAATCTTATTAATTGGAACATGTATTAAGGCAACTACTTACATTCGCTATGTATTCTTTATTTATGAGCCTTTGTGAGTTTCTACAACATCTAGACAATACATTATAATATATAAATGCAGAAATGCGACCATTGGTCGGTAGAGAAGCAACCGTTCCGCGACCTGCTGTCCAACAAATGTATTATTTACTTCATAATTATGAATGATAGTAATAAGGTCAAAATTTGTTTTAAACAAGAAGAGAGACAAGAGATTCGTTGCTTTTGCCAACAAGTATATGCTCATATATCATATGCGACTGCCTGGTATCTAAACTGGTCGAAAATTACAACTGCAGCGTACAACACCTAATGCAAACTGTGTACATCCTATCATATTATCTGAGCTCAGGCTTGTTATAGGGACTTCATAAGCATACCTTGTACGGTATAAGTTAATTAAATATTTACTAAAAATCCTTGATAAGAGACAAGGTAACGCCTGGCAAACTTCCAAATGCATGGTGGTGGATAGATAAAGTGACATCTGCGGCTTTGGTACGTATTAAGGATAGGTCCGTGCTGAGGAAACAACGCAGTGCTTGAGGTACATAAACGTTGCTTGTGTAATTATGATCCAAAACATATATAACTTTACCCAAATAATACATTAAGTGCTACAAACAATTCATAGCAAGAATTTGGATTCGGTAAATGAACATGACATTTTTGGGATGAAAAAATATAAGAAAATTCCAGGAATATTTCTCAAAAAACAGGTGACAGCAATATAAAATCAGATTTTCTATTAAGCGCGATCGTTATGATGATTTATACATCAAGTGTACCTAAATGACATATGTATGTATGACCTGACTTTGCATCAAATTATCTTATCATTTAACCTCGTGTCTACACATCTGTATTCTGTAGGTGTTTAGTTTATAAGTGAATTGAATTTTCATATTCCTCAAATGTTATAAGCTTAACTCTAATGTACCAGAAAATACCTTGATCAGGTTTTAAACAAGAAAGATCAATATATATATTATAGGTAAATAACGTTCTTATAGTTCAGTTTCAGCAATACATTGAACTTTACAACTTCCTACCTTTCCGTGCATATAAATGAGATTTTCTGATGCTCCAAATGCGTACACAATTCTCTGAAAATTGAATGGGTAATGGTGGGTAATATATTAAGTAGTTTCTCCTCTGCATAGCATGGGAATATCGTTTGATAGTAAGCTACACCAACAATGCTTGAATTACTACTGTCATACATATATGGTTTCTGTACCAAAGGTTTCATTTTTGCGCATTTCCCTATCCAAACTAAGTTGCAGAAAGAGAGAAGTAGTATTCTTACCTAGAAATAATTCCTGAGTTCATTTTACACTAACTAAAAGAGATATACATCTAGCTTAAATATAATGTCTTTTTAGCATGTTATACCTTAATGATTTCATACCTATAACGATATAATGAAACAAGGCTTCACTATCTTAAATGTAACAGTTATTGGTTACATGATACAAATATTTGATCAATTTAACATAAAAGCAACAATATCTTGATCAAGGCCAAGCGTCGAGCTGTTCTACAATCTTGTCGTGGCGTTCGCTTTCCGGGCCAGAAGCACCTGGTAATAGTGCTTCTTCCAATTAATGCTTAATCCCTAATCATCTTACCAGTGGCGACGGTCAAAAGACGTTCGTTATGTTGTTACCAGGAATGGTGGCTGTTTAATTAGTATGTTTTGTGCCAAAAGGCTCAGCGCTTTGATGGCAACTGCCTTTGTCGAGTCTTCAAAGTCTCGGCAGCAAAAGAAGGCTTGTTTCGTTTTTAAGAAGCAATTTGCAATTATCGAATACCAATCTTTAGGAGCGCCTACCCACGCTAAAGGAGGTTTCCAATTCCATCAAATAGATTACGGTGCGTCTACATCCTAGCTACAAAATGTTCGTTTAACCACTGATTTTACTGCTTTAGCCATGCCTCCTCAGTATTCAGGAATGTGGCTTAGACTTACTTGATAAAACACTACAACACTACACCAATCAAACATGATAGATAATACAAATGAAGAAATGTCTTTCTCATTATCATACAATTATTGGCTACGGTGACAACAGCCAGTTATGGTTTCTATTTGTGACGGGGAACATTGACTCGAACATAAGTATAGTCAAATTTACCGGTAGAGAGAGTAATACATTTCTGAAGTCAGGTGGCTTAAAGAAGAACATGGGCAATAATGCTACAGGCACCGGACACGACAAAAGGATATGGGTGGACAATGGAAGATGAACATTGGCATCTTATCTGGATAACTCTTACTGAAGCGTCTGAAGCTTGCTGTAAGTTGATAGAATGCGGTTGCAAGTCTTAAGGTTGTCGAAGATGAAAGTGCCCCAGTTGCAACTGTCAGAACTATTAGGTTGTCATGCTTTGACCACATTGTTATCTTTAGGTGTTCTTGGTAGAAATAATTGTGTTACTATAAACCTTGCTGAAGAACGTTTCTCGTGTTATCACTCAGATCATCTGGAGGTACTTCCGTCATTAAAATGATGCTATGACAACATTATGACACCGCCTTATTATTGTTTCTACAACTTATTCACAAACTAATTAAGACAAAAGTAAAACACTAAATTCTAACCCTTAAAATACTTGTATGGTATTTTATATAACTTGTATCTGTGTTTTGAGATATATTGATAGCAATGACACCAAAATGGCGCCACAATTTCCCTGTGCTCATCAGATTGTTTGGAGCTTATAAGTTTCTGAATATATGAGCCCCTGCGATACTTGTGTGAAACATCGTGCTTTTGTTTGGCGCGTAAATGTAATTTCACTTAGCCACCTGACTGCTAGCGACTACTTCAGCTAGGTGGTGTTACGCTTTACTCTTATATTTTCAGAGTTTCTTTACGCGAGCTCTTACAAATTAGTCTGTGTTATCTACTTTTCTTCTGAGATCATTCATGTGCATTGATAATAATTGCAAACAAATTGTCCCTTGGTTTCACTTTTCATTTTTAACTACAAACAGACTAAATGGGATATACTTCAAATAATAATTGAACGATGCGTATTACATTAGAGACACAGATCAAACTAACTGCTTTTTGTTATGGTAAACCGTGCAGCATATGGCAGTGTCAGATGGGCGTCGGTTATCAGAAAATGGTCGATTTTTGCATTATTTACCTTTTTCCCTATTTCGAGTGCGGACAGATTGCCGTTAGGAAAAATCTAAATTAATCTCTGTGATTCATGTGTAGCTTTGATACAACGTACGCTATTGTCCCCAGTGTTTATTTTTTCCATGATCATTTAAATAAACTTCTTTTTAATCCTCTTTAAACCATCTTTTGTTGACCAAAGATAATAAATTTTACAACCAAGGCAGAACTCAAAACGACATTGTCCATCCTCGAATACATCGAAAATATTTAAAATAGTTAATACAATTCCCAGGTGAGGATAATATTGCAACAAATTTGGAGTATACGCATTTGTTGATAGCTCTCCATTTTAAGGATTTCTCAGACTGTTTTTGATTACGTGTTTGATTATGGGACGTTTGTGCCGAGAAGATAGTCCTCAGACCGAAATAATTATCCAATTACTAGGAGCAAACGTCACAGAGTGAAGTGTAAGTATATGTTACTATGATGTCATGGTTCACTTTAAGTGAATTCATGTCAGAACCACATGAGTGTCCCTGTCGCTCAGTAGTCCCTATTAAAATCGAATTGTGTAAATTGATCGTATGACTCCAGGTGCAGTATTTATAATTGGAGACTGGTAAATTATACAATGGAATAAACGAAACGGCACTCTTCCGCCGTCGGCAGGCGCCGTTTTATTGTTGCTATGGTGGTAAATATCGTGCAAAGTTACAGGCAAAATGTGGCTTAAAATCACGATTTGACTGGTTGAATGTGGCGTAGTAAAAATTGTTCCCTGTATTAGGTTGTTGAGTTGTATAATTTCACGGCGTGAAATACTGGCGGTACGTTACGAAAAGTTACTGAGGAGAAACAATGCCGTTGTACGGTTGACAGACAAATGGGAAGCTGTCAGATTTGTGGTCATGTATTAATTAGAGAAATATTATTTATAGACTGGAAACTTTGAACTTTCTAGTTTACAAACGTAGTTGTATGGGAGTCTTTGGAATCTGTGGAAACTTATGACTCCTAGCGGGATTCGCGCCAGGGTTTGACATCGCTCGGTCAAGAAACCCCTTTGGTTGTTACAATATTTCCTGTGTGAGCATAATGCAAATATGTATACTAACTTGTACTGTTTTCAGCTATGATGTACAATATTGAGATCTCATTTGGTCAGAATATTATTTAGCTACGATATCATTTACCCTAACACTTCGGTATATATGGTGTCATTTCAATACGGTACCATTTACACTTGCAATAAACTATATCCGTCTGGTTTTGAGGATGAAATAATTGATATTTAATGGCTCTAAGTACATTTTTGGTCAACGTTCTCATCTCATTATCTGGTTATTGTAAAATCACATATCGGTTAAAATCAATGACACCTTTAGTTTTATGATTATTCAAACATTCGATATCAATCCAGCGTGGTATTGGTTAATATTTCGACAATATTGTTGCATGTGTTCAGTGCATTTGAACAGGAATGTTTCTAAACATTAAAATTAGGCATTTTAACTGTAGAAAAACAATTCTCCCGAAAATTTTTTCATCAACATAAAGAACTCAGGTTTGTCGCATCCAAGACTAGACAATATTTGCTTTTTCCGGGCAAAGTTTTCACGTAATGGCTCATTTTAGTAGTTATTTGAATTTACTTGCCTGTTTCTTTTCTACTTCTTTCTGCCACACACAAAATGCGCATGCGCGTAATTTCATTTCCGTTGCCAGGACGTTAAAGGTGTTTGAATTAACCAATATGCTCTTGAAGCACAATAGCAGAAGGAGCTGTAGAATGTATAGAAATGAAATAATTTTAAAGTTCTAAAATAGACTTCTCTTTGGATTTCTATACATTCGTATTTACCCTGTAGATGTAACATTTCTCGGGTGTTAAAGGCAAACATTTGTCAGTAACTTGTATAGATTTAATACTAATTATTAGTACAGAGTTGCCTATAGTTTCAAATATTTATAAGAGTTTTTATAAATATTTTATAATATAAATATTAAGCAGATACCAATCATTTTTTAACTGTATGAAAAATTAAGTTTAAATAATATGAATTATTTGTAAGCGTTTGTAACTTTGACATTAATGATTTAATAAACATTTAATAAATACTATGATTCGCATGTAAAACTGTGCATTACTTGCCATAAGCGTCAAGTATAGATGTCTTGTAAACGTTTGTATTGGTTGTGGTACAAGTCTAATAAGGGTTCAATGAGATCTTATGTAGTGAGTTTAATAAAATCTTATTTTTGGCGTAAATTGTAAAACCCTTGTTAATGTATATAGTTTCCCACTTCATAGCACAAATATGTGCTTATGTAAATAGTTATTGCTTATGCGCTGTGATAAAATCGTTCTAACGAGAAGAATAATATTTTTGCGTTCTTTTGAACTTGTACAGTTTTATTTAGGTTCTGACCCTGGCAAAGAATGAGTGTATCTTTTGGAATGTTTCTAAAATCACGTAAACGTTTCTATGATAATGTTGAGCTGAATCAGTTATATGCTAGATTTCTTGTGATATGCATATAATACACGTAACGATTTGTTTTCTTCCATGATATCTGCCGTAATCTTATTTGAAATTGTTTTTTTACCAATGCGAATATGTCTGTAATTGCAGCTTGTATCGAAAGATATTAAAGGGGATTAGAGCAGGTTATGACATACTGCTTTCACTTGGAGAATATGTAAGTTTTCCAACACGTCATCATAGAAAATAACTGGAGATGGTCAGATTACATTTATATAGTTATCTATTTGCCATGAAGTTCAACTAATTTAATGCAACTCCATTAAAAATGTGTATAAAATGTTTAAAGTTAAAATATACTCATTTAAAGTCTCGTAATACATAACATTACTTTAAAACGTACTTTTTAATTAAGTACCAATATTTTTATCAGTGTATGGAACAGTAGGATCTAAATAATCTTAAAACATTAGAAGATTATGTGCTGGCTAAGTATGAATATGCACACGTAACACAAACGTTATGAAAGGGAAAGGTATATGCATTACTGTACAAGGAAAACTTTGAAAAAGATGAACGAAGAAACAGAAAATGGGTTATGAAAGAGTTAACAAATTTCCTTGCAATATAGGTTAATAAAGAAAAACAGGTCATTGCATAACACATATATGATCAACTCGTGAATACATGACTTCTGAAATAAAAAAATTCCAACTCTAGCTGTTTCTTGCCTTTGATAGACGAAAGCAAATACTTATTAAGTTGAAATCTAACCGATTAGATCCCCTGAGTGCATTGAAAACCGAATTAGTGTAACATGAAAATCCGTATCTGTCGCCATGAATATCGTAATGGGTTTAGTCTACTTCATTACATATGCTGTCAAATTAAAAAACGTTGACAAGCTATATGCTAAGTAAGATGTTTAAACGATACATATTTTAATATCTAGTTATTACAGGCAACAAAAAAGCCATTGAATATTGAGGGAGGCTGCACCATGAATCATTGACCACAGAAATTAAATATGTACAAGAAAAATAAAGCGTATTGTGTTTTCGATGCTTTCCTCAAATTTATAAAATATACGTTTTTCACGGAATGACGGCATTTTTGTTAGCATTAGTATCAGAATATACACTATCACGATATTATGATCTGGCATTATGATCAACATGTTATTCCCTACTTAAGGGTCTGATGATGACATTTTTTATACTTTGAAAAGATCATTTTAATGAGACTGTAATTGTTGTTGTTGCTGTTGTATGCTTAAATGCCATTTTGCAGCAAAAGATAGGCTATGCATGGCGGCCAGTATTACTTTTGGAGGAAGAACCCTGGAAAACCCGGGAAGAACCACCAACCTACGAGAAGCTACTGGTAAGCCTGAGACTTCAACCCGAGCAGAGGTGAGACTGAAGTGATACGAAACGGTTAGCGTTTTAGACCACTCGGCCACTCTGGCCTCCGGACTGTAATTTTTGTCTCGTGCATATATGATTTCGAATCACAAGGATACTTGCTTATTCTACAGAAAGTCCTAACTCATTTTCCTACCGGATGTCCGCGGCGATATTATCCTTTGGATGGCCAGCAGATAGTAATTTTGGCTCTTGTGTGCATTTGTTCAAACAGTCTTTAAAAACTGGTTTTAATGTTGTCAAAACGTCGCAAATTTGCAAAACAAATTCATATTTACTTGGCTCATCTCAGATAGGTAAAACTTATATGACGTTTTGCAACTGGATTGTCTTCTACGCACATAAATAAAATGTAAATCGTTTCAAATGTTAACATATTTGAAGCATAGCTGATCTCCGAATTGAACCTTGTGGTTTCTAAAACTTGCATCCACCTTTCCTAACCAGTACTTGATTTCGTAATGTATTCAGCGTTTATTTAATAATCTTCAGATAGTCAAAAGTTAAATTATATATCTATCTATCTATCTATCTATATATATATAACGTTGAATATGGCACTAAGAAAAGAGCAAAATGTCCCATTATTATTCTGAATAGATTTTTTTTCTGTACCAAACCGTACATTTTATTGCCCTACTTCTTTCAGTGTGTGTGGGTAGAATGTGAGTAATATCTTTTGCAAACAAAGTGTTCCTAGTGCCATCACAAGACGAGTTGATGAGAGGCATAACTAATAATGTTCATAAATTTTACAAGTAATGAAAATAGTATGCCATCATCATTCAATTTATTTCAGTAAAAATTTAATTAATATCTAAAACAAATAAAACACCAAGTTTAATAGTGTATACAAATAGTTATACTTTTCTCTGCCGAGTCAACATTATTTCATTGTGTATCTACCAACACTTTTGCTTACACATGACCAGTCACATGACCGCATTCCAGAAGCAGTACTCTGCATGGTATACTGTATAAGCATTTTAGGTATCACTGAACTGATTATGTTTCTTATATATTTCCTTCATTTTTTTTTACAAATTTGATGAAATTTCAATAAAAAATTAGTGTAAAAGTATTATTTACTTTCTTAGGGACTAAGATAGAATGCAGTAAGAAATCAAATAGTGCTGAGAAACCTCGACTTTACACATCTAAAAGTATTCGTCAGTTTCCAAAACTTTCCTGAAGATTAACTTAAAACTATTTTCAAGTTCATTAAAAATAATGGCAAGAATGATTACTTGCAAAAAGTATAACACTTTCTTTTCAGGCAGACGAACCACTATGAAGCGAAAAAGAGTATCCCCTCAAGAACGTGCCAAGTTTCTTAGCAGGGACCGATTTCTTTGGAAATATAAATAATTAATGCTTAAATCAGTGTGTAGTGCTTCCATTATAAAACAAAATAAGAGAGGATTGAAATACAGGACAGGGTACTACAGGAAGCGAGCTACATTCACTGTAGAATTATTTATACATGCATTCTCAGATGTTTACAGTCCATGTTACAACTACAGCGAAGAGAATAAAGACGATTACAATAAAAAATTCCTCATGTCTTCCAAAATGTGACCAAAAAGGTAGATGCCAAAGGATAAGTACATTGAACTAAGGGCAACAAATATCGTCGTAATAGAGTCTTTCTATAACTAAATTATGAAAAAAACCCCATCCCATTTCAGGTGATAGAAATTCGTTTCGTTAGAATATTGATAAATATTTTGTCTTCGTTTATATAAATCCAGCGGGGTATTTTTTATTTACGAATGTCTAAGACATAATAATTACAAAAAAATATAATATCACTGCCTGTGCTCTGTACCTGTCTAGTATAACAGCAGAGAGAACATTACGATATTTACAATCCATTTAAGCTGGCTACTAAGAAATCTAAAATGTTGTAAAATCATTTGTTTCCTCCAGAATTTCAGCTATAGCCTCTACATATCAATTAAAGTAAAGTTTGACATTGTGTTTTAGAAACTACCACCTCACCTCAAATCAGAGTAATGGACATACCAGGTCGACCAGTTGTAGCACCACCCTTTAAATGCTGAGCGCCTAGCGAAGCATCTGTTATGTACCATTTTGATAAGTCTTTGGTAACCCTCGACCTCCCGCATCCGAGGTGGACGCTCTAATCACTAAGCTACCAGACCGCTTATTTTTTTTTTCTGTGAAGTCTACGATATCCCTCCGCAGCTGAGATATTCTTCTGCTTCGAGACACTTCGAGATAAATTAAATTTGACCATTCGATACGATCATCAACAATCCAAATATTAGTATTAATCCTTGTGACGAATGACTCGTTATAGCATATCCTAACGTCCATGGAGTTTTGTCCATCCTTAACGTGCTCTCAACAACACTCACAGGAACTAAAACAATATCCTTGAACACAAGATTTTGTTGACTACCAGAACCTGAAATTTCAACGTCGATATTTTGCCGTCGAGTATCTGCTCGGCGATAATACAATGGTACGGGTAGATTTGAAAACTTTACCTCATGTTAAAGAAATAATTGTTGTTGAAGTGTATCACGAACTATCTTTCTATTTGCAACTATCAAATAATCTGGTCTCCATAAATTCCAAAAATGATTCATATGATTTTCTGAAATTATCTCACGCATTATTTCACACTGAATTTTTTGGGGTTGTAGTCTGATTAATTTCTTAAGTTCTCTTAATTCTGGATCAGGTGATCTAAAATCATCATTTATCTCTTCATAATAATCAACACATATTTTTAACCATTCATGGGAAGACAATCCAACAAAAGGTGGCGGTTGTCCATGATCGCCACACATGATCACACCATTATTTGTTTGTCAACTACCAGTCAATAAATAGTTTTAATGTCTCCAGCGACACTCTACATATTTCATCCCAGAATAATAATCTTTGGAATATAATTTTCCAAAGTTTGTTCAGAATTCCATGTATCTTCCTTCCATCGGAAGAAGCTTTGATAATTATGAGATTTAACTATCGTTCGTTCATTTTTCTGGCGAGTCTATGTGTCGGAGTTGACACAATTATATCAAGTCCACGAAATAATTAGATCACACGTGTTGTTTTACCAGAAACGCCTGGTCTATTAAGATAAACAGTCTTATGAATGGTCACAGGATCATATACCGATGGTGCAGATGACAATTCTGATATTTGATTATTTTTGTAATAAATATCCTTGATTTCAACCTCTTATGATACACGTGTACCAGATCAACGTGGTCCAATAGTACTACAAGTACAATATACTAGCATATATTTCTTGCGTGCTGAAGCATTTATCGAAGTAGAAGGAGAAATTATAAAAATAGATAATACACAATATGTAGATAATGTTTAAGATGGTTTCGTTAATAATGGTATTATGGTGTTATTTGCCAACGCTATAAACATACTTGACAGAAGAAATATTGAAACAATTAAAAAAGACGTTGATGTTGCTGTAAAGATAATAAATTTAGCAAGATATTCAGATGATTATACAAGATCAGCTGGTCCGTCAATGATGTTTGCTAAAGATAACACTGATTATCCTGAATGTGTTCAGTATGAAATAAGACGACCAAGAGCCTTCGCTAACGCTAATGACGCTGATGTGTGGCCTGCGGTTCATGGAAACAAACCAAATTACAACTTAGGCTTTGCTGTACGTAGATCAATGTTGGAAGGTAATTGTACAAGATTTTCATGCACAATTCCATTATCTCATACCTTTTGAATCGATAGAAATGTAAGAAAAGTTATCTTTTTGAGCTAAACATACAGTTACCCTTGTTAGGAAAGTTACTGATGATGATGCACTTTGGCATCAACGAGGAACTGATGATGATGCAACTGTAGCACTCCAAGGAAAAGTAATATTAACAAAATGTTGGTTGTGGATGCCAGTAATGACTCCAATGACTCCAACAATTGCTAAAGAAGAAAAGTTAATTAGTTTTGTGAATTTAGGCGGAAGATCAGTGTTATCATGTTTGTGATTGACTACATATAGCGTTGAAAGTGATGTTAATGGGCTAATTACATGGCATGTCGAATCACAAGAAGGAGTTTCTGCACCAAGGCATATCTTTATTGCTTTGCAAGGTACTGGGCGAGTAAATTCACAAATAGTTAGTCATATGATATTTGACACAAATGGAGTTAGTGAAGTTTCCTTGAGGGTAAATGGACATCAAGAACCAACTGAAGATATATTGCTAAATTTTGAACTAAATGATGTAGCACGTGCATATCATCGATTAATTACATTTTTTTTTTTGGGGGGGGGTGATCAAAATATAAACAGTGGTTTACAACTATCACAGATTTTAATAATTTTTATCAGATCTATTATTTTTCATTATACCATATAGATTTATTGAAGCAATCTGTCGTTGATATTCACTTTCGAGCTCGTGTAAATAAGGGAACTATTCCTAACTATAGAGCAATTGCAGCTATACTCAGCGATAAAGCAATGATAATTGAAGGCACTGATGGGCAAATGCGAGTTCTTGATCCACCGATAGAAAACACGTACCATTTTCATCTGAAAATAACCTATTACTTATGAAAATGTCAGATCATCACGTTAGTGTTAGTCTGGCTCCTGGTCAGATAAAAATATTAAAGCATCAGCAAACAAACTTTGCGGATTAAAAATTGCACTTAAGAAAAGAACAACTCAAAGGTGGTCCAAATAAAGCATCATTGTCAGAACGTCAGCTCAGTTTTTTCAAACATTCAAATTCCGGTGTTAGACTTAATCTTTCAGCTCGCTCAGTTAAAGACTCGATTAAAACTGCTCGAATATTTCCATTTCTTGCAGCTAAGCTAGGTCTAATAGCTGCTGCTGCCCCAGCTGTTGAAAAAGCAAGTGTACTTGGTGCTGCTGGAGCTGCGACATTAGCATGCTCCAAATTATCCTCGCTATTATCAACAAGCCTTAGTGATGGGAAATCAGATTTTGAGTTCACGGAGATGAATAAAATCTACAAAGAAGCAATGACTGTGACAGACTCCGCTCCTGGCTTAGAAAATCGGAATTTAAATAATGTCGATTCCGAACGATTTACTAGAACAGATTGTTGTTAATACGACTCCGTAAAAAAACAACGATGATATCAGTGAGGTCAACTAATCAAGAATTTAACGTTAATATTCTAATTGCAATTCCAGTGAAAGAAATAGCGCTAGCACAATTACGAATATATTACAGCAGGCCAAATAGCAGATCAAAATCATTCAGTGGATTGCCAGCAAATAATTCACTTGTAATTGCAAATAAAATTTCAAAAAAATGATGGACCTTCCGATTGGCAAGTTGTCAGAATTCCAACAGGTAATTATCTAATGGAACAAATCAACGATTAATTCCATGGCAGACTCAAATATATCACAGTTCACGAACCAACTTTATCAGCTGCGATATAAATATATTCGCAATTTTATTTTGTAGTTATTTATCAAGCGGCAATTCACTCTGTTTTAGGTTGGCCTGAAATTCCACCAGATTATTAAAAAAAACCACCAGAATCAAACTTAGATGAATTTCTCAGGAATGAAATTTATTTTATAACAACTAGAAAATATCGAGAAGAAGAATCTCCATTCCAGCCTAATTTTTAATATTTATATTTTGCTAGTATAGCCAGATCTCTAGAAGTGCAGGCCATCATATTTCACCGGGAATCGTTAATATAAATTCAACAATTGTTAATATAACTTCAATAATCGTAGTCTATCTTGCATATGATATAATTGATGGCAACTATCAAATAGATCTTGAAAAATCCAATCAGGCCCAGCAAGGATATATTCTGTAATCATTTACACCTCAAGCACCTTCATGAACGTACGATAGCCTATTAATCATGTTTATCTACGGTGTCATCATCCGTTATTATCAAGAATACATTTCAAACTTACTGACTAAAATGGCCATTTACTTGATTTAAGACACACTATTCTTCATATCAATTTATCTGTAAGGTCATAGTGATTTTAAAATCAGGGATTATAACATAATTATTTTAATACTGATTCTCGTTCAGATTTGAGGTAAATTGTACATAAACTAATACAAATCAGTCAGATTGTGTAATTTGATGTGGTAATATATACTTGAAATAATGACAATCTCATCAAGAACAGAAAAATAAAAAATACGTAATAGCAGAATATAAAAAAATGGACAAAGTCAAGGATAAATCTAGCCACGACGGATACCTCCGTTGCTATAGCTATCATTTTCAAAATCCCCTTTACTACTTTCACTTACACTTTCATTAATAACTTTCTCATTGTTATGTGATATAAACTTTTCTAACTGCCTAAGGCGAGTGTTAGTAATTGTTTCGTTTCGTATTCTTGAGCTTATTCTGATATAATTTTCTCAATCACGCTTGAAATCTTTAACTTCTGTATCTTTCTCAGTTGCCAAAGATTGGAACAAACACTGTTGGATCTGCTTTATAGATTTTTATTCCGCTGGTAGTGTATACCAATCTTCAAACGTATATATATCTATCTATCTATCTATCTATCTATCTATCTATCTATCTATCTATATATATATATATATATATATATATATATATATATATATATATATATATATATATATATATATATATATATATATATATATATATATATATATATATACACATATACAAAGTCAGATTTAAAATAGATATATTCCTGTACAACAGAAAGACCTAGAAATAACTGACTGAACTGTACTGGTTATAAGCGGGAAATGTATGACCCGTTTTCTGCCTTGATTTTGTCGATAACAGTGGTTAATAATTAGTTACGATGACAAAAAAGCTCTATCGGATAATGATATGATATAGAGATATATCCCTTCTTGCAGTGAATTTCGTCGCAACAAGCAAGGTAACTGCTGAATTACTCTGCCGGAGAGTTTAAGATTGACAGATTTATACCTTCAACAATAATGAAAACTTATATTTGATTTATATTTCTTAGAGAAAGCAGATCTAGTAATCTTTTTATGCGATTTTTGTAAATTCAATATCTGCAAATATTAAGATATTCGCCAGCTGGATATGTGGATTGAAATTATATTTTTCGACTCTCTCTCCATTTGTAAATACAACTCCTTTGGCTCTCTTATCATTACAGCCAGTCTTACCAAATTTACAAATATTGATCTCTGTAATTACTCGTAAATTATGTAATGAGATATCGAGATTTTGCCATTAATATGATCGATCACAAGACCATGTTCGATTATCAAAAAAAAAAAAAAAAAACAAACAACATTCGTACACGAATTTATGACAAAGATATGTTTTATTCCCCCCTAATGAAAATAATATACCCAGTATTAATAAAGTACCGACTGGTTTTTAGTCGACATTATCTGATTACAATATTTTGGATTGCTTCATAATTCTTAATGATAGGATGTTTCACAAATTCTTTTTATACATAATATTATTTGTCTAAATGATTATTTGTCTAAATCATCTGTATTTCTTATAACATTGTCATTATTACCACTATCTTTCAAACACGGTTTAGCTCCTAAACTCCCTCCCCATACACGTTGTAAGTGATGTCCACATAATTTGTTTACGAAAGCTTCGTTTCAAGGGGTTGCAAAAACCTATCATAGACCATTTGCATTCATTGCATTCATTTTCTTTGCTTGAATAATTGTATATATATATATATATATATATATATATATATATATATATATATATATATATATATCTTAATCATAATATAGAAGAGTTGTTCTCAACGATTAAGATTAAGCCCGAATATAGATTCAATCTTGACCCACGATGACGAGCTCAGGTTGATCCGCGGAAACTCTGATTAAATGTATATGTAATGCAAAAAAAGAATTTCGCATAGATGACGTAACTTTTGTGGTCAATATTTATTAAAGAAGTAGACGATACTTGGGTTATCAGTGACAAACGTGATCCCATCCTTCATAATGAAAAAATCGCTGGATTAAGTAACCATTCCAAACCAGGAATGTTGACTGGTATTTACAAACCGTATTATGAAAAAGCGTATCCTGTAACCGCGGTTATTTATGGAATTTATCCGCCGAATGATAAAACCCAGCGTTCATGATCTAAAGCCGATGAAATGTGCAACCGAACGAGTAAGGGAACATGTTACAAACGGGATGCGTGGAAATAAGTTAACAGATCAGCAACTCAAAAAATAAACAAATGGGCTGAATCATTCAAGGATAAAGGAGCTAAAATAAATCTTGTTGCTGATTTATGAAAGATATTAAAATTTTCAATAACAATAAGAACAATAACTGTAGAGATCTTGTACGAATCAAAGTAGAAATCAAAAGGAGATTCGACTGAAAGTATTGATCATAAAGAGTATGCGTGAACTAATGATGCAGTCAAAATATTTCCACGTAATCGATTAGTCAAATTTTTTCAAGAGATAAGTTTGATTTTATTAACGAAATAAGTAAGACTGATCGTGTGTAAGTATGGTTATTTCAAAGTTCAGATAATGGAAACTATGATCAGATTGTATGGCTAATGAAGATACTTGTCCAACAGAATCTTTCCACGAAGGGATGAGGAATCTTGTTTTGAAATATACCCATGACGATGATGAACAATTACGGAGTAATTGTTTACCGTTGCGTCAGTTGGTGCTCAATTTGCTGGAGAGAAATATCGTGGGAACCAACATGATTGGATTTTATTGAAGAAATGCAACGCAGTTGAGTCGAATACGGACACGGTGGATTTATGAATTACTAGATACGATTATAGAGATGTTATTTCGGTTGATATGGTTGCATGTTATCCCGGAAGGTTTCTTGGTATGGGAGAGTGTTCTAAGTGTTTTGGGCGATTTGTACATCCAATAGAGGAGATGATCAGAGCATCGACAAACAGACCATTACCAGATTTGGATTTGACTGGATTCGCTTGTATCGAGTCATTTAAATTTGTTGAAAATCTTCATCCGTTCCGTTATGTCTTTTCAGAAACAATGTGGGCGTCAGCAGTATTATTACCATATATGCTCAATGTAAAAATTACTATTATTTCTGACAGTAAGTAAAGCAATTCTATCATATCTTCTGCAGAAATCAATTTTATTACCACAGCAAAAGAAATATACTGATGATGAAATTCCTGATATAACTGATTGAGAAAATTTAATAGCAAAAGATCTTGGCATAAGTATATTCGTAAATTTACCCAAGGAGGATTGTATGATCATAAACGACATTGTACTAAATGAATTATAGATGATGCTGAACTGGATTTTATAATTGCTGATACAACAAATAGAAATACGTTTATAAGTCGAAGTAGTATTAAATTATCAGACGGAACTAAAGTAGGTATAATTGTGAATTATATTGAGTGACCGTCACCGCAGTTTACTCATCTAAGATCGTCAATGCTCGTGTACTTTTCGATAAATCTATTATTGATGATAACTAGAATTTTTGAGTTTGCTCTCAGTGTCGCTACGGATTCGTTTTATATGAATACAAAAAATACTGTATTGCTATAACAACTATATATCGGCACTCATGCATCATGGGAGTGAATGGAGAATAAAACAAGAAAACATACTTAATTATTCTGAATCAGCCGACGTTGAAATTAAGAATATTTATTACCAAAAATATTCAAATATCAAAATTGTCATCAGCACCATCGGTATATGATCCAGTGACAAGAAATAAGATTCTTTATCTCAATGGGCCTGTAGGTTCTGGTAAAACAACTTATGTGATTAAATTATTCCTGAAAAGTTGTTCGGAAATAGTTGTCTTAATACCTACACACAGAATCGCGAGAGAAATGAAAAAAGACATATTAACTCATGCACTTATCACAAATTGTTTCGATGGAAGGGAGATAAATGGACTCCTGAACGAATGTGAGAGAAAAATATTCCAAGGATATTGTTTGGGATGAAATACGCAACGTTTCATTAGAAACGTAAAAAGAATTTCTTGATTATTGGTTATTAACAAAAATTATTGGAGTAATAATGTGTGGCGATCATGGTCAACCACCGTCTTTTGTTGGATTGGCTTCACATAAATGGCCGAGGAATTTCTTAGATTATTATGAAAAAATAGCTGATGATCATAGACCGCTTGATCCATAATTAAGAGTGTTTAAGAAATTTATCAGACTACAACCAGATAAAATTCAATGTGAACAAATGCGTGAAATAAATTTGGAATTTATTGAGACCAAACGATTTGATAGTGGAAAGTAGAAAACTAATTCGTGATACCTTTCAACAACAATTATTTACGTTACATAGTTATTAAGTCTATCCTTAATATTGTATTATCGACTAACAGATACGCGACGACAGAATATCGACGTTGATGTACCAGGATCGTCAGCGAAACAAAATCTTGTATTAAATGATATTGTTTTAGTTCCTGTCAGTTTTGTTGAGAGCGCGTTAACTATGGACCAAACATCCATGGACGCTAGGATACGCAGTGAGAATTCATTCATCACAAGGATTAACCATCTATAAATCAAATGTTTGGATCGTAGATGATCGTATCGAATGGTCAAATTTTGTTTATCTTGCAGTGTCTCGAGTCAGAAGAAAATCTCATTTGATGAGGGCTATCATAGACTTAACAGAAAATAATTATCAAATTCAGGAAGCTAACGATGATATAGAAAAATAAATTAGTTATTTAAAAACAGTGTGACCAAAACATTAAGCGCGACTTTGATCTCGATGCTGAATTCATCATGACAAAGAAACAACGACAGAATAATCATTGTGCGAGCTGTAACACAGTAATGTTGTGGCAATATTCAAGAAATAATCAAAGGCAATTTACCGTAGACAGAATTAATAGTAGTCTTGGTCACACACGCAAAAATGTGATTCTGACCTGGTTTGAATGTAATGGACGTCGAGGTGTTAGTTTACAAAAGTGAATGCGAAGGTAATTGTGTATCTTCAGGAATTACCTGTAATGGTTCACTTAAAAATCCACGTTGAGGAGCAGTTGAATCTAACATGTAGATTGTAGGTCTACCCGTAGATCTTACCGCGTAAGAAATGTTATGTGCCGTAATGCTACAAATAGGATCAGTAGCTCTTTTTTACCACCTTCAAGTTCACCAGGTATATATCAATATCTTACAGTCACATTATCTATTACTGGTTGTTTTCAAAATTCATATCGTTGTATTGGTATGTACTTTTTGTAATCACATTAATAGGTTTCATGGCAGTTGTTCGAGTAATTGCATTATTTAATGCGACATTCACACTTGGTATATTGCAACCCATTCGCGAGATCTCATATCTTTCTCAATTATTTCATTTGCATATTGATATCCTAATAACCACTCAGCAAGTGTTTGATTAAAACGTTCGACATTTGTCTGATGACGATGAATTGCAGTATGTCCTCACCTGATTTTGTTTTATGTTTTTTCATCAAAGATGATACTACATCAAGAAATTCTTAACCAGGATCAACCTGTAGTAACTGTGGCTATCGCAAAGGTCCTCGTTGATAAATTTATTCAAAAGCAGAATAAAAACGTTAGTTGCTGATTTAGTTGATAGTGGTTCTGCTTCCTCATATCTACTTGCAATATCAAGGACAGTCAACGCGTATTTGTATGAACGTGATTGACGTCTGCCAGTTTTAATAGTATCGTGTGGTAAAAATAAAATATATGCTTGATGAACTTCATTTGGACTGCTGATATCAAAATATGCATGCAGAATTATTTTAGGCGGTGGAAAATAAATTTGCATTATTGCCTGTCGTGCTAACCATTTTGTAGCAACAGAAGGTGTAAGATTTGCTGCATCAGCGAGTTTATTAATCGCTGCTCTGCCCCTCCAATATCCTCTTGGGCTATAATAAATCGATTCCATTATATTATAATAATCAGTTGATTAATTACCAGCCCCTGGGACTAGTTTACCTTTCATCGCAGATCTTGTCAACCAATTAGCTAATGATTCTCCGAAAGATTTTTTTAAAATGGAATTTAGCGAGTGAATGAATATGACATCTACAATATGTCTTTGTTGCAAATTTTGATTTTTATAAACTACATCATGAACTTGACATGCTTGATCAATTGCATTTATTGGATACCCTCCTGGTTTTGGATGTTCTCGTTCGTCAAGTTGGATATCAAGTCAAGTTCCAGAACCATAATAATTATATCCAAAGAGATGTTTTTTCTCCTGGTTATTTAGCCCATGGAGTTCCTGTTAATTTTCCTAATGAAGTAGCGATATCACCACCAACATTATTATTATAAATAAATTTATTTTTTTGTGCCACATTTTACACATTTACCTGTGAGTGCACGCTTTTCATATTTTGTTATTATTAATGTTATTCCACTTGTGGGGGTGGATGCTCTACATGGAACACAATATAAATCCATATTATTTATTACATTTGTATAACATGGATATCATTGATTTCTCAGCGGCACGAAAACAAGAGCCAGTAAAGCATATTTCAGCATTACCGAATTCCATCAAAATTATAATAGTAGGTCCATCCGGATCCGGCAAAACACAATTGCTGCCTAATTTGATAATGAGATGGCTTAGGTGGGATGAGTTGTATTTAGTAGCTCCATCAGTTGATGATCAGAGATGTTACGTTGTACTAAAAGATTTTAATGAAAACGCAAAATTTTTGGACGAAGATGGTAATGAGATTATTGATTTTATCACCAATATTGATGAAGCCCAATCTGTAGATGATCTCGATGGAATTATTAATAATTTAGTAGTATATGACGACGTAAGGATGGACAAACAATCAAATCCGGCAAGAATATTTTCTCGAGGGAGACTCAAAAACACAGACGTGATTTTTATTATTCAGCGATATACGCAAATACCTAAGCGATCAGAGATAACTGTACTATTTTAGTTGTGTTTAATGGAGTTGACACACATACTCTGCGAAATATTCATCAGACTTGATGTAGTGGGGATATGGACATGATTATGTTCAAAAACGTTTTTAAAAGCACAATCTACCCCACACGGATTTATAACAATAAATTTACATGATCCTCGCTCGCGATATTGTTTAGGTCTTGAAAAAATATTTGGTTTAGAGACTGAATTGATTGCTCACATATTTATAACAGCAGAGAGGGTGCGACCACAAATAAGTGTCCCAACAGGTAAACGCAAATTTTAAAAAACACAAATGACAAAGATAAAGTAACCCAATTAGAGAAACTCTCGGTAAGTTAGAGGCTTTGGTTTGACGTTGTTGACCTTTTTTCATTTTCGTAAGAGGTTTTATGTTCGTAATTTGACTTTAAAGCAAGTGGTCTTCACCTTCTCTGCTGCTTAGGGTAATCGTAAGAATATGCTTCGGACCGGCACGTTTTAGGTGGATAGTACGATATGCACACCTTTGAGTAACAGTTTTACCTCGAAATAAAAGGAGCCGAAGACGTGGCATATGTAGATGTCTACAGCTACATTATAAAATGATTGAATGCTTTTGGGATAATTGTTGTTGTTGTTGGTTGAACGCTATTTTTCAGACCTTTATAGACTATACATGATTTCCATTATATCTGGTGCAGGAAGAACCCGGAAAATTTCTGGGAAGACCAAGTGACCCGTGGGAATCCATTGGCAAGTCACATAATTTGTTGGCGGATACCGATGTTCGAACCCACTAGGACAGAGATGAGATGTCAGTGATATGTAAACACGAGCGCCGTCAAGCACTCGGTCACTCGGGGCCCCTGTTGGCATCATGATTATCGATGTAGAGAAGAATAGAAAAAGACAAAATGGAAGTTACTTTGATGCTTAAATAAATAGTATTTTTTACCAAGTATATCTTGGGAAAATCTAAATTCTCATGTTAACGATTGAAGTTTCAAACTTATAAACGAATGCAGAATTATCTTTGAGAACATAACGTCAATTCATCAGTTTTGTTTTTAATACAGTCCTTTTTGTTGTTTCCTTTACAATAACTTTCTAATTTTAATGACTATTTATTTGGACTATGCGTGCCAATCAACTGAAATAAAGTTGTAGCTACAATACAGAAATAACCTACATCTTCTGTAATGACAGTTTGAAAGATAACCGCATCAGTGGTATTCTTTAGAATATTACTGAATCATAGGATAATGACTTTAAAATAAATTCTAAGTTTGCTATTTCTTAATGGATATGGATCAAATATTCAAGTTAGGCCTGAAAGAAATGACCTTCTTAATACTGTCACGGTATGAACGATTGTGCCACAGAAACTACTTATGTAATTTTATAACAATATATCGTATACTGATACTTGCCAAATGTATCTTTTTTATCACTTAAAGACATGAAATATCCGGATGGTCTAGGATGTCCACCCCAAGAAAGCATTACTTTTATCCGGATAATGTGCTGCTGCTATAATCAAACCCACCAAACAGTAAAGACAATTATGTAACCATATAGCAACTAGCGAGGCTGTGACTGATTGACCTAACTCTGATTTTATTGCTGCAAACATTTACTACCTGGATTATGTATACTTTTAGCATGGGGTTTGTTCAAGCATATGAAGGCATATAAAATAATGGTGAACTTTGAAGGATCAAGTTATAACAGCTATATATATATATATATATATATATATATATATATATATATATATATATATACATATATATATACATATATACATATACATATATATATATATATACATATATATATACATATATATATACATATATATATATATATATATATATATATATATATATATATATATATATATATATATATATATATATATATATATATATATATATATATATATATATATACATATATATATATATATATATACATATATATATATACATATATATATATATATACATATATATACATATATACATATATATATATACATATATATACATATATATACATATATATATATATATATATACATATATATATATATACATATATATATATATATATATATATATATATACATATATATATATACATATATATATATACATATATATATATATATATATATATACATATATATATATATATATATATATATATATATATATATATATATATATATATATATATATATATATATATATATATATATATATATATATATATATATATAGATAGATAGATAGATAGAATTTCTCTGTCAGTCTGGCTAGCACTAGTTATTCAAATGAATCTACTAGAACTACTACTACTCTTTCTCCTGTCCTTAATCCTTCTAATGATTGTCCTGTCCTCTCCTCTTTCTCTTCCTCACACTAATACTGCAAATGTTGCAGACACTACAAACATCCCTGAACGTCTCATCAGGCACGAAATATCACCACCACCCCAATTACTAATACGTAGACCATTAGTGCCTTTGCTATCAAATTATCTAAAAAAATGTATGTCAGTTGTCTCTTTGCTGCAAACACCTTGTGTATATTTTAATATTCGTCACTATTTCCTGAATACTATTCACCTGTCTTGTTGCTGAATTACAACATAATTCCCAAAATTCAACCAGCACAACTACGACTGCTACGATGATACATCTAGTTTAATTTATATAAGATTGACCGACCCATTAATTGTATCCGCTCTGATTATTGATTTATTTCTGTGTGTATGTGAGCATGTGCGTGTGCGAGTGTATGTGTGTGTGTGTGTGTGTGTGTGCGTGCAAACGTGGGTCATGATGGTGATGATGATAACAGTGATGACTGCGACAGCGACTTAAATAACACAGTTATCTAAATTACTTTGTTCCTGTCTTTATATATCAATCTTAATATCTACCATCAGCTTGAATTGAAATCTAAAGAAATGTATAGCTAGATAACCATGATCTGTCGGTTAAATCTTGTCTTCACATAAAAACATTAAGACATTTTACAAATCAGACTCGAATGTAAAAGTATATCACATGAGGCTCTGAGACATTATCTATTGATTATCCATCACAAACGAGTGTGCAACACTATGTATGTATGTATGTATGTATGTATGTATGTATGTATGACTGTATGTATGTATGCACGTAAGTACGTACGTATGTATGTATGTATGTATGATTGTATGTAGGTTTGTATGTATGTATGCACGTACGTACGTACGTACGTATGTATGTATGCATGTATGCATGCATGTATGTATGTATGTATGTATGTATGTATGTATGTATGTATGTATGTATGTATGTATGTATGCATGAATACTGTTTATATGCAAAACCTTAATTTCCTTAAAAAGTGTACGTTTGATGAATTTAATTCCTAAAATGTTGTCAAAAATTTATTTAGTTGCTTTTCTAAGGCATTCATAATGGCACTTCACAACGGATTTGTACAAGTCAGTTGCCAATGTGAATCATATGTCGATAGCCAAACCAGATATATTATTACGAGCGTATGTTTTTTTTTAATGATTTGTATAATTTTATGACAGTGCTCTTCACTCAGGAAACAAAGGCCATTAGAAGACTGAACACGATGAGAAACGGACCGATTTAGTCTAAGATCTATCTTCAAGAGAGTTAATTTTATACAAAAAACGATCTTTATATCTTAAGCGTTTCACTATGTATTGCCTCTATATTTGCTATGTGTTCCCTTCTTGGGATAGCTACATTTACTTTACACTCTACATCGAACTTTGTGCTGATATGCAACTGAACCCTATCTTTACATACATTTACTTCCACCTATAACATGCGCTCGTAATATTATATCTGATTTGGCTATCAACATATTTGTGACATTGGTAACGTATTTGTAAAAGTCCGTTACGTAATGCCATTATAAAAGTCTTATAAAGGAAACTAAATGGACAACTGGACGAAATGTCAGAAATTAAGGTCTTATATAGATCCAGAGTTGTTTTTATGTGCATACAATATTTAACCGATGGATGTTGTTATTTTCTTAACGAAAGAAGTCAGAAAAGTAATAAGTTGCTTGGGTGACCACGACAGATACTAATGTATTCAACTGATATGTTTTGCAAGTATGATCCTGCGATATATTATTATAAAACCACATAAATGTTTGGTATAGCAAGCGAAAATACGTATTCACATTACATATGTTTACAACTGCTTGAAGTCCTATCAAGTCAGTAATGAAGGCAAATTGTATTGGTACGAGTTGAGAACGGGTTCTGTATCTATTATGTGCTTCAGTAATATTTATATCATATTACTAATGAACTTATCTTGAAATAATTCATATATCATATTACTAATGGACTTATCTTGAGATAATGTATGGTGGCTTCAACTTTATTTCAGTAGTTAGGTATACATAATCGAAAATATATATTCATTCAAATGGGGATATCATTGCAGGGGAGACAATAATTAGACTGATTACGTCATATCAATTAAATAGACCAATACTATCATGACACACGTCTATTAATATGACGTTATATTTTCGCAGATAATTTTATGTTTCTTCACAATGTTTTAACATATGTCAGTTGTATACTTTAACCAATATAGTTTATTCCTTTAAGCAAGACTGTATTTTCTTTCCTTTAAGTATAACATTATTCTACATTTTCCTTTTTTCTTCTACATCGACAATCAAAACAATAAGCCTATCCCAACAGGGCCATCAGGTGACCGAATGGTCTAAAGGCGCTCGCCTTTACACATCTCTGACATTTGACTTTGTCCGCGTGGGTGCAATTCTCGGGCGCGGCCAACGTGGGTTTTTTCGTGTTCTTCCTACACCAGATATACTTGCCGAAATGTATAGTCTATCATGAACTGAAAGATGGCGTTCAAGCAACAACAACACAAAACTATCCAACATCATTCAATCAATTTATAATATAGCCGTAGATATCTAATTCGGCCAAGTTTAGAGTTGTTTATATTTCGAGGTACCACCGTGACTCAGTGAATGGTGTGATGAAATCTTCACATAAAGCGTCCAGGTCCGAAAGCATATCAGTAGAATTAGCTTGGCTCAGCTTCCAGTGTGTGTCCATGGGAAAGACTCTTTACTCCAAGTAATTAGTCACTAATTAGTCACTAATAACTTGCCTATTTTGATTTGTCGTAAAACACCAAGATATATCAAACCAAATTCTATATATTCCGAGCAACAAATACCCAGACTTACTCCAGTTAACATGATGTATTTTATATAAGGGAATATTAGATACAACCATGAATTTTAATGTTTATACTTGATGCAATGGTCAGTGGTAACCAGGAAGTAAACATGTCGCTGGAAACGTTCTAATAATTCAAATAGAAAGATGTATTGTTACCTGTGATACTTAGAAAGAAAAGATTACTGATCCCTTTTCCCATACTTTAAAAAAAATGTTCCACTAATTTTCAAATCTAATATATTCCGATTTAGAAAACGAGATAAAATATTAAAGAACTATTTTAAACATTATTGCCTTGTTATTTTGCAATATGAACATCTTGTTCAAAATCATTTCTCCTTTAAACTTTAAGTATATTACCTTGTTTTGTAGAACGTTTAATAAAATGGAACACATAACATGCGAGGAAGATGTGTATTTGGTACAGATATATTTTACTGTAACCCTCCGAACAGTGGTTAACATTTACATTTATCGGAAAACATTGCAAAATACACAATCTTCTGCGTACTATATTTTTTTTGAGAATTTCGGGAGCATGCATTATAAGGATATGAGTATATTTTTCTTTAACATTAAAATAAATAATGTTTGACCCATAATTTAATGGATGTAACAGGTTAAGGATATTAAATAGACATTTCGTAAGTATTAATCTATTGTACCTGTGTTCGGTATTGTATACCACAATTTGTCGTTCATATTACATGTGTTCATAATTACGGGTTTATTAGTATGAGGAGGGAGAAGGAGTGAAAGAGTAGGAAGAGTGGTAGTTCCATTTAATCTAGCAGTAATTTCCAGACTGGCAAAATTAAAAGATAGAAAAAAAAGAGCAATAGACAGAAGATGCAAAGATGCGGGTTAGGAACGGACCATTCAAAGAATTGGATTGGGCGGGTTCTGGATGTGATTGATCGTGGGGGTCGTGCTTTTAATCTTTTGGCTGGGACATGTTTTTCTTTTACATTAAGACAGTTTTTTTTCAAGTAATCTCATGATAATGAAAGGTTATCTATAAATCAGAGCAAAATGATTTGTTCAAACTACGTTTTGGTCATATTTCTTTTCCAGAAACATAATTCCAACCATTCCCATCCTCTCCCAAATTCCGCTTCCTTTCTTGATGTCTTTATCTGTAAATAATTCAATATACTTCTGCAGATTATTTCAGTATAGTAGCTTTTAAGTGTGGTGCACCTAAAGCAAAATACTTAGCCATTCGAATGTGTAGGTTTTGAAGCAGGAAGAACAATGACAGATTTGCAATGTGCGGAGTAAGATCCTTGATATGGACCAAAATAGCGGATGGCAAACTTCCAAGTGAATCATAGACATTGAAAAGAAATTTAGAGTTAACACATAATCTTTCAGGCTCGTATATTTTTTTTATCAATTTTGTGTTACTATCGCAATTATCCTTGCATTTGGATAGCTATATTCAAGATACAGTAATTAAATCTATGGTAGTAGCAATAGTTTTAGTATCTTACCATTTGTGAAAATAATAGAGAAGATACTTCGAAAGAGTAGCCACATTATGTTTAAGTCATTTATTTTGATTTTAACTATGTCGGTGTTCTCAGTCTTGAAGTTTACATTTCTCTCTTCTCTCTCTCTCCATGACTAACGTTTGTTTGCAAAAGCTTTATTTACAAAACTACATTTGTTCGATGTAATCCACTAAATTGTCCAGAGACTCTGCGATGTGCAGGTCTATCACTACATTAATATAATCAAAACCACTATTTGATGTGCATATCTATCGAAACAAGTATATAATTACATTAATTAAACGTATCCACTAACGTATCTCATCAATTGAGTCCTATTGTAGTCCCCATGGAAATGTATTGTATATTTTGGCGGTAACATTTCGTGCACACCTGATCATCAGTGATATATATATATATATATATATATATATATATATATATATATATATATATATATATATATATATATATATATATATATATATATATATATATAACAAATCAGATTCAAAAGACAAAATGTAAGATCTAACTACACACATTTCCTAGACTTTTGTTTAGAGCAACGATGCTCTGATGAACGTTTTAATCTGATCCGGGGAAAACACTGTAAGTAATACAATGTCCAGTTATTGTTTTTATTAAAATGTACCAATTTTGGGAACTTCAAGATAACTATCCTGATGTTTCTGAGAGGTTTTGATACCTTACATACGATATATATATATATATATATATATATATATATATATATATATATATATATATATATATATATATATATATATATATATATATATATATATATATATATATATATATGTTTATTTGATGTGTCCTTGTGCATATAGAAGAGGGGTGCAAGTTATTGTCAGAAAGAAAGCGAATGAAACACAGGGTTCTGTATTAATAACTTGTTTGATGAGATTGTAAAATTATATGTGCATACACCAGCCTACTCTTTCCGACATCGAAAGAGTCGAGAGGAAGATAAGAGAGTGAAAAGACAGAATTCTCTAGGTCAGTCGTGCAAATAATACAAAGTCAATGTATAAAGGTACATACTTAAAACAAGGACAAGCATTGAGTTTGATGCTGGCCACTTTTGTGACTTTGTATTGAACATAAATGATATTAGTGAACCAAATATTTGCTATGTATTTACACGATAACCTAACTATTTGGACAAAGTCTATAGAGTAAACGTGCTAAGAAATTGAACAATGAGACATAGCGTTTAATACACACATCTTTTTAGGCTGCAACCGCCGTAAACATGATTGTTATATACTGAGCAGTCTCAGCCTAAGCTATGTATTTACATCAATATAACTTCGAACAAAATGTATCAAGTAACGTTGCTAACAAATGACACACTGAAACGATCGACATTCTAAACAAAACGAGACTCTAGAATCCATATAACCTTACAATAGATTATTGGCGGATGCAACCGCCTAAACACCGAACAAGTGAAGAGAAAATAAACTAACAACATTAAACAAACATATCAATAACAACACGATTGCATATAACATTTATATACAGTGAGGTATGATGTGGAGGTGGGAAAAATTTCTGCCAAAAAAGAAAATACGTCCGCACCCTAGAAGAAAATTGGCTCAACTGAAAGTCGAAAGCAGCGAGAATCCATCCGCACAGCCGGTGCGAAAGCATTACGATTGGCTTGGCAGAACACGTGATTAAAAACTTTAAATATATTGGCCCTTGACAGCGCTTTACACGACGAATCTGGCAGGAAATTGTAGACTCAATCACACCTCCCATAAATGTCCTTACGCGAGAGTGAATCGTTTTATGTGATGTGTTATTGCTCATGTAGAATTAAAACAAAGACAGGCGTTATGTTTGACGCTGACCACTTTCGTGACTTTGTATTGAACATAAATGATATTAGTGAACCAAAACTTTGCTATGTATTTACAGCATAACCTAACTATTTGGACAAAGTGTATAGAGTAAACGTGCTAAGAAATTGAACAATGAGACATGGCGTATAATACAGACATTTTTATTGAGGCTGCAACCGCCATAAACAGAAATACAGCAAATAGAGCTTGCAGCATTTCTGGCAGCCACAAAAAGATGGGTAGGGCAAAAAACAAAATGTCCAGCATCAAAAGGAAAAAATATAAATGTTGATCACAATTAAACAGATGAATTCTATAGTGCCGGGGCAGTAGTGCACTCTCATACTCCCCGGTAATTAGGATATATCCAGCATGTATGGATAATTTGGAAGAAACTTTAAAACATATGCGCATAGTTCTTCAATGCGCTGTTCGTCTTCCGGGGCTGTTAGAGTACCCTCATACGCTCCTAGCAGTCGAAAAAGTAGGTAGACACAGATTAGTCCGGGTTGAGTGGATGGTATCTCAGCAAAGCACGAGATGCCCAGGGGTTTAGGTCTATGCAACCCACGAGACCTGAACGATAAAGTAACACACACGGCAGAATGGCGATCTTAGAAAAAGCGATTAAAGTGTTACAACGTTGAGACACTTTTGTCTAACCTTATGTGTTTCTTAAATGCATCTGATCTCCATCGGCCTAATTCCCTTATTTGGTTGTCACTGAAAACTTGTCTGGCCGCCTCAGTGGCGGCCCCAATTCTGAAACTATGGGACTTGAAATGGTTCGAGTTAAAGCCACAAAAGCTAAGCGCTGTTCTAAGTTCTGTAGTAAATTCTACTCTGGAAACTGGTTGCCCATTTTGGTTCATTAAATGCGGCCCTGGAGTATTACCCGTGAGGATTAGGTATGCTGCGTGTAAACGAGTTATCAGACATGTCGCATGATTTTGTTGGGCAGCACCATGCAATAAATATGATTGTCTCGAGCCGTGTTTGAAGTGTCGAAAAGTGATTGTAAGACGCTTGTGCGAAAAAGTGACTTGATATAATTGTATCAAAATATCATTCTGATGTGCAGTTGTTTCCACTGTAATCTCTCCTAGTCTGCGAAAGGCATGGAAAGCGAATGTAAACATGGCCAAAATCATGGTACGCCTGAAAAGGTCTGAGATGGTATGCATCATAGAAACTGTAAGCTTATCGGGCGCAGTTTTATCAATTGGCAAACGAACATCATGAGATTTACTTTTATGAATAGTTTGAATGAGTTTTTGAATAAGGAATGATAAAGAAGGGTCCGCGGATCCGTTTAGTTTGTGCATATATCCAGCGGCAGAAACAACATTGGATTCGAAAATGTTGCATATTTCTTGTTGATTAAGTGCTCTTTAAAGCATCTGATGCGAACTCTTTATACAGCGTCCAAGCCCGCTTATACGTGGTTTGTGTAGCTGGATGTAGAATGTTTTTAAGCAAATGGTCAAGAATACTCTCTAGCTGGGCAATGATGGAAGAAGCGGAATTCGATGAGGGTGTGCGTCCTCATAGGGAGCCTTGGCATGGAAACTCGAAATCTATTGGCGAGAAAGAGCTTCGGCAAGTCTGTTACATATACCCGGTATGTGTTTTGCCCTGAACAAGATATTTAATTTAAGGCAAGATAGTACAAATTTACGACCAGTACTGTGAGGATCTAACTAAAATTTGAAACGCTCATCCTGCGAGTTACTCAGGAGGGTAGAAAATCAATGTATGAGTCCGCCCATTTGTTTTCCTTAACTTTATCAGGGATTAGAGTGGATAGTTTGATAGACGAGCTTACAAACTGTGATTGTGAAAGCCACCGGAGGCAGAAACGATTTGGACAACCTTACCAGTATCCATAGCTGTACCTGTAAGTGAAGCCGTGGTTTCCACAATGGTGCGGGAGACCATTGATGCTGATGATGTGTTGTCTGTTGCTACGGAGGGTTGATTTTTTGTTGTTGTTGCAGTATTTAATGCCATGTTTCAGCACACGATAGGTTATACATGGCGGCCAGTATTAATGGTGGAGGAAGAACCCGGGAAAAGCCCTGAAAGAATCACCGACCCACGAGAAGCTACTGACAAGCTTTCTTACATACCCACATTGCTTGAATCCGAGACTCGAACCCACGCAGACAGAGGTGAGATGGCAGTGATTCGTAACGGAGAACGCTTTAGAACACTCGGTCCCTCGGGGCCCCTCGGGGCCCCTAGGAGGGTTGAAGTTGAAACCCAGTTTGTGGACTGTTTTCCGTGGACGGCCTGAACATAGCTACCAGCTGATCAAATTTGTTTTGGATCTCCTGTGTCACTTGGGTGGTGAGCCTGTCGGAGACCTCTTGGGTTATAACATTAAGAAGATGGGAATCCATCAGAGTCCATTCAGGGTAGGAGGCGGTTGATATATATTGACAATGGTACCATCTTTCTGGACCTATTCACCACCTCTTGGATTTTGGATCTTGATGGTCTGGCTCTTTTCATTGCCATTTGCGACGGAGCCGCAGCTTCCTTTGTAGGGGGCATTCTGTAAGGAATGCCACAAAAGGTTAACAATTACATATATTTCAGTGGCATTACTACGAAGCAATCGTTGCAAATGCATAATCCTTATTGTAATGTTATGAACATCACTGTTCACTGCGTGTGTGTGATTCGGATTTAACGTAGCTTTAACAGTGTTTCAGTCATATCGCTGCGATGTCTGTAGTGTGGCAGTTTATAGTGATGTTTAGCACTGGAGCTTCATGCCGCAGACATGTAGCAAAATGTCCCACCCATTAACGATATCTTGACACCAGTCTAACCAGTCCTAACACTAACCTCTTAATGCCGAACGCAAAGTGAGGCAGCTGTCAGTACTATATTTATATATAATTAATTTGCTAGGTATCTGTTGCGATGGAACAACTCAAGATGTAAGGCAAAATGCCTATATCCATTAATCATATTACTTATAAGAGTAAAGACTTGTACATGTAGGGGCGATTAAATTTTTTTTATATACTGCTTTGATAAATACTTAACTTCAAGTTAAATGCTTGAAACAATTCAAATCAGCTAACTTTATTCAGTTAATAGGAAAAATAAAGAAGGACAGTTAATTAAAAAGTTCTAAATTCCTAGTTTGCCTGGATTTAAGTTACATATTCTGAATTTTCGAAATACGCGCACAATTCATTGCGAATATCCTTCGTCATATGTTACGGAATTGTATCTGTTTATCGTTTATTTATTATTTGAATTAAATATATGTTTTCCGGTTTCGTTTTTGTGTATAGCTTAACCCTTGGGTTGTGTATATATTTCGTATATTATCTCGAAATGGTGAGTTCGGTTCTTCCCGTGCTGCACGAGCAAAGTGCTTACGATGGGAAAACCGATATACCTTGAGCGCACAGGGAGTGTAAGGCGAAATGGCCTGTGTATAAATTACCTCATCGTAGAGTGAAACATCGCATTACGAGAAGTCTTGTCAGTGAGCAGTTCATATCATGACGCTGTAGAGCTGACTGATTGGTGATTGATTTATTGATGGCCAGTGACAGGTGAAGAGTGACTGGTAAATTCTGAGTGTAGTGCTGTAGGAGTGAAGGAGCATCAGAGTGATAGTTATTCTGTTATCTCCGTATATGCACCGTATTGTAGGTGTTGTTTAGCTGTGGTGCTAATTTGGGTTCTGTCGGGGGTGATGTGGTCCCGAAATAAGATAAAGGTCATCACGTGGTGAAGAGCCAAGGCTTCTGGACCAACGGATAACAAGAGATTCTGCAGATCTTTAGGCAGACCAGGAGGGACAGACCGTTCGTGGTGGCTCCTCAACCATTCGACAGAGCGTTGGGCTGAGAAGACCTTTCGGATTTGTGTTCGACTCTACAAGATATATGTCCCAATGCTTCATATCAAATTTCACTATTTAAGTGAAAACTAAACGTTATTTGAGTTAAGTATATCATTTTCATGTGGAAATTGTGAATAATTACGTGAATAATTTGCATCATTGTTTGTGTGGAATCACTGTGAATCATTAATCATTGTATCATTTTACTATTTAAGGTTTTTTCTTGCATAACAGTTCACATTTTCACTTAAATCGCTATACATTATCAGGTTGGTGAATATTTTATTAAATATCCAATATCTGGATTTTGTCGGCGTACGAATCAAACATAGCCTTTTTCATTGAATCATTCATAAATAAACATTGTATTTTTGTCACCTTTATAAGTGTTATAATCCGACCCCAACCCGATTATCTTGTTGCATCATAATTAATAAAATATGTAGTTTGCACACTCAACATATTCCATTCTTTCCCTGCAAACTTCATGCGAATATTTTATTTAAGTAAATGACAACAACACTTTTTGTGTTACTACTGTTATACCAACATGGCTTCGTTACTAAAGTTAATTTTTGCACATATTCCTGTATAAGTAGAGCTGATAAAGGACAGACATTTTGTATAGGAACAATTTGTAAGTCCAGTTTACACTAAGTAAAAGCGATGTACATGTAAGATTAAAACATACATGTTTGTAGCATGTTGCACCTTAATGATTTCATACCTTTTTGCCTTGTGTAAGAAACACGGTGGTTATATTTGTCTCTCATGACCATAGAGTGGCGGGAATTCAAACGCACCCACGCACGAAAACATTAAATATCATTTACGCCTGTAAGAAATCTACAATCATTAAACTTAATCAAAACAAAATTAGGAAGAGAAATTCATAGATTTCCAGGTCAGGAAAGTTACAATGTTCATTGTTAATGGTGCAGATTTGGAGGTGATTGACATAGCTTTTAGTCATGGGTTTTGAAATTCAGGATATATGGATACTAGAACTTATACAATTAAATTCAACTGTGTAAAAGATATTAATATCCCGCTCTGAAAGTAGTATAGATAACATGTATATCACTTATTCACTCACCTACTTCTAATTTAAACGATTTAATCACAACGGCTCAACATGGTAAATGCTATTAACTAAAATAAGGATGACTAGAAATACATTCATATTGCTATTTCAGTATCCCTGTTTTATATACTACAGTAGATATCAAATTATCCTACGTCTTGAAGTACCTCCCAATGGAAGCATGAAAATATGCATAGAAGTATCCAAGGAAATTTATGTGATGAAAATAATCGAACAGACTACCGGAGATTATTTGTAAGATGGTGAGTGAAATATCTACTTCAAATGTAGCTAAACTATTGTCGAATGCAGCTAAGCGCACAACTCAGCATATGCATGTGATCATGACTGATACCTGTAGCCGTAACTGAACCAATGCCTGTAACCAGGAGTGAAATATTACAGGTAACCATAACTGAACCAATACCTGTAATTATACAAGATGGCTGTGCTCCAAAATAATAATGTACCGACCAAATTACAGGTGAAGAACATCCGGGTTAACTGTATACATTGTGAGATAAACTAAACGTATTGACGGCGAGAAAACATGCCGTAATAGCGATGATTATGTCATTCTAAGTCTACATAGAAACGCAAAGCCCAGGTTTCTAAATGTTCTAGGACATAAAAAGGACATTATATCTCTTAATCTCGTTAAAAAAGTAACCTTACCTTGTGATTATTATTCTTCAATCCAGTAGTTTTAGCTGAGTTTCATAACATTTCTTTTTTTTGCTTTTGTTCTTTACCCAAGCCCTGTAAAGTGTTTTCCCTAACAGAGTTGTTTCTTTTTTTTCCTTTCTATTGGGCAATTTTATTAAGATCCCTTGTCAAAGGACACAGCTCAGCAATCTAGTGTTTTAGGTTACGGTATACTTACTGTACCAGTCAGACTTAAACATTTTTGTAGGTACGTTGCATTACTTGTATCGTGTGAGAAGTTTAAGTTGTTCACTTCAAAATAAAGCAAAGTTTGCCGAGATTCCATTTAATAAAATATTTGTACAACGATGAGCATATCAAAGATAAAGGGTATATATTTTATATGTTTGATTTATATCACATACAAATAATGTATAATCGAAGTAATACTGGCTGCCGTAGTTTGAGTAGCTTGAGTGAATGTACTCTTAACAACATATATTTACAGCAGCTTTTCCTTTCATTCAAAATGTTGTTGATATTAATTAAATAGGTTAATTTTATATTTAGTACACGAAAGTGACACACGTAAACGAGATTCAAATGTAGCTTTTTTAAATATGTCAATGCAAATATTGAACTAGAATAGTTCCGTGTCAAGAACAGACACAACGCAACCATTAAAACAGGTCAATTCAAGACGGGAACCTGGAAGTGATGAAGGAACAAGACATAGCTAGAAATAAGTTTAGTTCCTTCCGCTCAACATGGCAAATGATATCAAACAAACATCATGTGAATCATACAATTTTCTCTAATCTGTATGTCAATTTCATTTAAAATGTTTTTTAAAATATGAAAAATTGACAAAAATGGATATTATCAACCAGTGAATATAAATATTTGCACAGTAAATAGTGTGAAATAATAATAATAATAATAATAATAATAATAATAATAATAATAATAATAATAATAATTTCCTGTTGATTTATTTCACTTGTTCCAAATATTATCAGAAACACAGTTTTAAAAGAGTATTGAATATCTTGAGTTCAATGTATTAATTGTGATGTAATAAATATAAAACTAAATGCTTTTATTTCCATATATTATTTTTACCATCCATTACCTAAAACAACATTACATTAGTCAAACGGTTCTCTTATTTTTATCCTAAAGTCCATTGTAACGAGCTTTTCCTGTTATTTGTATAGTCCAACCAATAATAAATTCGGTTTCGATGGAGTTTATTACTTTTGCCTTCGGGATATTTTCTCGTTTGCTTTCCAAGAAGAGAGTCTTTGCTTAGTGTAAAATATATTGTTATTCCCTGTTATGACCGCACTTGGGTATTTTTTTTTATATTTTAATTGGAGATCAAAATTAGCTGATGAGACGTTGCAGGAGTAGAAAGAAAAATTCATAGTGCAGACATGTCATCAAGTACTGAAATGTCGAGTGTGTTCAGTGTTCATATATTTATACGATTCTGTGCCTAGCATATGCAGATAAAAACTTGCTATTTTAGGAAGTATTATTATTATTATTATTTGAGTTGGTTTATTGATAGGCAGTTCAGTTTAAATCATTTGTTTATTATTTTCAAAAGAAATCGTAAATTGTTGGAACTTTACGGATTTTTATATACTTCTGACGTATGAATTTTTCCTGTGCACAAAACAGATGTAAACTTACCCTGTACACAAACAGTTTCGAGCCCACCTTTGACACAAAACAAATGCAAATTTACCCTGTTCACAAAAATGTACACGTATGCTGCACGCAAAAAAGATGCAAACTAACCCGTAAACAAAAGAAAATGTGAACTTATCCTGTACAAAAATATATGTATTCTATTTACAAAACATATGCTAAGTTATTCTGTACGTAGATGCAAACTTATCCAATATTTAGAACAGGTGTGAAAGCATTTTTTTGCACGTGGTATATATGAAAATTTGAGAAATGCATCATATGGTGGCGAAAAGGACTTATCCAAACTATGAGTTCATTCTCGTCTTCTTAATAACGCCGACCGCGTCTCACTCTCAAATAGATTAAGGCAGAAGCATGCAATCAAAACGTTAATCCACGATGCCGAATTTGTTAAAACATTGCTTTCATACCTAACTATCAGCAACCTGTTACACAAACATCATTTCTGTCCAAGCTCTCCAGGACGAAATAACATAATACTTGACAGTGTGATACCTGGTCATTATGGTGCAAATGTCACAATCCATATTATGTATTGCTGGATGAAAAAAATATCTAATTAATGACGACTTTATAACACAGTACTTTAGATGGAAGAAAACATCACATTTTATTTCTTTTATGCATCACTGGAGTGTGATCGCTGTAAGTAAGAACTGTTTGCTATACTTCCACCCCACTGAGGACATGGGGATGTATAATCGGACCGATACTCATCTCCTGCATGTCGTAAAAGGCGACTAAAGACGACAACGAATTTAGTTTTAGATGCATCCCGTAATGATATTCACGTTTCGGTCTTGGACATTTTAAAAGTTAGTTTTATACACAAACATTATTTTGTACTCCAAGCATTTTACCACTCCTTTCCTCTATCTTTGCTTTGTGTGTCTTTCTTGGGATGCTTTAATCTACTCGACACTGTATCGCCAGGTTTGTGCCGTTAAAACCTATCAGCACAGCTACCGCCAATTCCTCCACTGTAGACAAAAAATTTCTTGCCCACGTTAACATACACAAATAGACATATGTTTATAACTAAAGTATACGCGATCATCGTTCATATATTTTGCTGCATATATGATTTTCTTAGGCATATCAGGAAAATATCTGGTATATTGAATTTTGAAGTAGTACGATCCTCAACTATTAAATATCAAGTGTACTTAGCAACAGTTAACCCCGGGTGTTCTATAACAGACATGTCTATTTATAATAAATATGATTGCGGCTGGATTTTGAAAGATGGTGAAAGAAATTCAAGGAGAACAAGCAGTAGTAGTTGTGAAGGCGTTATTTTGGAAATAATATACGTTTTTGTAACTCAACAATAAGAAAGAGAAAATGGGATTACTAGAAATAGGGACGCATATGTAATTGTCCACATGATGTTAGTAACGATGAGAAAATTTGCATACAAATGATATTAAGGTAGCTTAGGAGGAAGGGCTATAATAGCCGAATTATTTGTAGTGACGATGGTGATGTTAGTGTTGGATGCGAGGTTCAAGGATGTTTGGTCTTAGTGTGAGCAACATTGACAGTAGCAGGAGGTGACGAGGGGAGGGGAGACTCATAAGGAGGTGTGGAGTAAGAACGGTAGCATCAGTTTCATTTATACAACTTCGACCTTCGACTAAGCATTCTGACAAAAATAAAGAAAAATGTTAGATACAAATATAGATAGAATTGACGGCTATACCTTGATCCTTATTTATTGTTCACTTTGTTTGAATAAACCCCATGAAAAATTTAAGCATATCGCAAATGAAGTCATTTGATCGATCCAGCAAGTAATTAGAGCAATTGTGCGTTCACTATTCATAAACAAACGCGTTGCCATACGGCTTCATAATTGTCTAATGTTTTCATGGGCTTGTTTGTAGCAACATCACTTTATCCTGGTTAACCAGAAACAATACGCTGTTGGGATGAACACGCCATAAGAGTCAGGAACTTAACGTTTTTAAGTGACTCAAAAGATACATTTTGTAAGTACCAGCCTTCTTTATATTACAAAACTTCATAAGTGTTTGTATAGCTCACTAAATCTCCATACTCAAATTACCTATTTGCACAACCACTTGAAGTCCTATCGATTGTATTAAAAAAACAACTGTCTACCTCGTCTATGAAATGTATGATGGGTTTATCTTTGAATAATTCATTACGGTTATGTAGATTATTTCAGCATGTTGGCTTCAGTTTTATTTCATTTGGTTGGTACACATACTTGAAAATATATAGTCATTCGTATGAGAAGACTATTATAAGGAAGCCAAGAAAGACTAAGAACATCATGAAAGGACATCTATTGAAATGACGTTTTAATTTCGTAAGTAACGTTTTATCTCTACATAATGCTTAAAATTAATGGTAATGTTTTGGCAACTGTATAGGTTTTCAGTTTAGATTAGATTCAAAGTTGCCTCTGCAAATATTTGTCAAAACCTATTCTCCTTCCTCTAAGTATTTTCTATTTTTCTCTTGTTTCTTCTCTATGTAGATAATCATTAGAATAATGCTACCACGACAGGTGTACTTATTAGAATAACGTTACCACGACAAGTATAAGCATTAGAATAAGGCTACCACGACAGGAATAATCATTAGAATAAGGCTACCACGACAGGAATAATCATTAGTAAGGGAGAAATAAAAATAACATGAAATCGTGCAAATCTCACCTATTGAAGTACCGTTATATTTTCGCAGGTATTTACTATCCATTGTTGATTGTAATGAAGCTTTGCAATAATTTTTCAAAGATTATGCACCTTCTAAAATGAGATGGGAAGTGAAAATGTTTCACCATTTATTCTACGTCTCTCTACTAAACTGCATATTACAGAATAGTTGCATAACATTAACCCTTAATTCATATAATCTGGTAATATAATCTACTTGAAGAATTTAAGTGCCATATTCAGCTGTGTATTGAATGTTTTTGCTCCATATTGATACTGTAAACCGTGTATTTAAAGAATATGAATTTGCTCTATACTGCGATTGTAAACTTTTTATTGAAAGATTACGATTTCTCTATCTACTGTTATTGCATCTGTGCATTGAAAGATTACGAATATGTTATATATTACTATTGCAAGTTGGCCTTCCAAACTGCAATCTCTACTTTTCTTTACACATTATATTTAGGTAAAATTTAAAGGTTATACATAAAACAAATTCGCGGTGATAAAGAAAGTCCACATCTTAGCAATTGTACCCACCCACCACCAAGTTGACTGTTTCCTTGTACAGTCATGGAATAAGATAAATGCACAATAGTGATGGTGAATTTGCTTACAAAAATGTTGGGGCATTTATGTATATCAATTGATTAAACAATTTAAAAGACCATTCTGTGGTAATATCAAGTACGTAGAGGTTCTCATTATGAAATACGAACTGTCTAAAGTCTTCTTACGTTGGGTAACGAATCTATCGTCTCCATATTAAAATTCCGCTCAGCAGCGATCGCCAGATTCCGAACAAATAACACACATAATTCCGGGAACCGAAATTATATGCCATATTGTGAGCACTGGAGTTGATGACACATCCACGCTACGAGACCGCGCAAAATGTCAACAACGGTGAGTACGATCTTCTTCTGATCTCATTATTTTCTCCTTATCCTTTTCCTTTTAATTTTAGTTTGAGAGGAAACATTTAAACGTTTATAGAAGTACTTTTAGAGTCATACTTAAATAGTTTTGTGATACGAGAATGATTTAAATTTACGTGTTATCTACGGTATTGGAAAATATCACAGGTACTCGATTTCGTTTATAGTATACGCACTCCCTTACCTCCTTACCACTCAATTTTATAAACTAAACGCATCTAGGATATTTAAAAATGCGCAAAACCTTGTAATGGCATTACTCAATTTATAAATTATAACCAGATTGTCACTAGTGGACCCTAACACTCATCTTCCTGGCGTTTTAAACAAAGCAGAAAAGAATTCGTGTTCTGCTTCTCGAAGTTAATACTCTGCATATACAATTTTTTAAATAACAGTTGTATTACAGTCTCCTTCTGGAGTACGGAATGCAGGTTTGAAACTCAGGGCCAGATCATACAAAAGTGCACACATATAAACGTGCAGAGACTTGTCACTTGATGTTCGACCACCGTTTTATTCTTACGCATGTTTATTGGGTATTATGCACACTGAGTAAACAGACACTTAGACTTTGCCTTGGTGCCCAGTCGAGGAACGTAGAGGCCCTTTCTAAATTTTGGATTCCACCTCCCCCACCCACCCAACACTTGACCAAATCCATCCCAGAAAACTTCCATCAAATCACAAATTGTCATGTATTAATTTCTAATTCTCAATTAGCATTATAGTCCTATAGGTTTGATAAGTAATCATGAATACATTAGTTGTCAAATCTTGAAACACTTTCACATATTAAAATTCATTAGACAGACAAACGGACCACAGTAGCAATTATAATGTGCAATAGAGAATATACACAGCGAATGATAAACTCAAATGTAGAAACTTTCGTATTATCCAGACTGAAATCAGCTCACTTTCAAGCTCAAGTCGAGAGCGACCTTTAAGGGGGGAGAGGGGAGGACGAGGCGCGGAGCAAGAACAAGAGGGGAAGAGAATGAATATATGATGTACAGCCTGAAAACAGAGCTGACCAAACTATACATATAATTCAAACAAGGCAGACAAGAATGAGGGTAATTGTTGTTTTATATCTTGCAAAACAAGTATTGATACTTTTTGAAAAATGTTTGGAACTTGGCAAAGACTCTAATATCTCCAAGTCAGTAGTATTTTGCTTAGCTTAGAAAATGCATACTTGTATTGTAGGATTATTTATTTTACCAAACAATATATGTTTAAACTGCTTTACGTTTTGTTGCTACATACCACCCCACCACAATAACAGTTGATAAAGTAAGACCATACACATATACGTAGATATACATAGGACACCTCATTCATATGGCCACCTTATATAATACCAAATTGATAAAAGTAGTATGGAGACAATCTCATGGAGTAACCAATTCATATGGCCACCTTATATAATACCAAATTGATAAAAGTAGTATGGAGACAATCTCATGGAGTAACCAATTCATATGGCCACCTTATATAATACCAAATTGATAAAAGTAGTATGACTATGTCCAAGTGAATAAGAATACTATTTCTCAGATTCCGTTCCTCTTCTTGTGAGCAGTCTTTTTTCTTCTAAACTTCGGCAGACTGCCACTTGCTGCCATGTTTCGTTTTACATGTTTCTTATTTAACATATCCATCCATCAATGTTTCCTTTATTAAATATCCATTCATGTTGTTTCACTAAACTAGTATATATTAACAATATTGTTAACTGTTAAATGCAGTATTATCTCCAAAATGAACTGACACAAGATGGATGGTCTTATAACGGTTATTTGTTTTCCCTGTGAGTCTGTGTGCCATACGGATGGTAAATACCAGATCTTTGCTACTTGTATTCCTTTAACGAACATTTATATATAATGATTCTGCTAATGCGATAGATAATAACTTATGTCAGGAGACTGCAAGATTCTTCCATTAAAACGAAGAGCTATTTATAACCGCGTTACATAACTTTACTGGTAGTAGCTTTTCAAGATGCTTATATAGTAGTACGAATACCGATTAAACATGCTGGGCTGTTAAATGGGTGGGTTGGGGCATAACTGTACACATTTCCAATAAAGTTGTAATTTTGCGTGGATCTCAACATTTATCAGAAATATGGCCGATCTTGTACTTAACAGAGAGAGAGAGAGAGAGAGAGAGAGAGAGAGACAGAGAGAAAGAGACAGAGAGAGACAGAGAAAGAAGTATGTAACAGTTAAGGTTGATACTGTATTTTAGATATCATAGATAATGACAAGTTTTTAGAATTAGTGAGTTTGTAATTATAATGATAATTCTAATGATTTAGAAAGCTAAAGGAAAAAAGTTTCGTTTTTGACAATTGACAACTCAGGAATGATAAGAAGATTTGAACGCATACTGTGTATGACATGGATGAGTATTATATATATATATATATATGTATGTATGACATAATCCAAACATCTATAGCAGGTATTATAGAAGTAAAGAACAATCTTGAATTAACTAACCCCTGGAGAAATTTCTTCCAAGAACTAAAGTTTCTGTCTGGAGGAGGCAGACGTCAACCGTGAGGAATAGTATATTGGATCATATTTATACGAATACATACGATGCAGTTGTTTTACAATTCTATAGGATTGCTACTTTTGAACGTGAATTTTTAAATGTCCAGAGTCAAAAGGATATTTTAAATTTAGCTATTGAGGATCATTGAATATTTTGATTTGGTTGAACAAAATGAATAAAAGATACGGTTTAGGAATATTTTACTTCAGGTGAAATGAACAGAACCACCAGCATATTTCTTTTTCATGAAATAATACTATTTGTTTAGAAACATTGACTATAAAAATAAGAATTGCAATTATATTTCTGTATTAGGACAGCAAGAAGAAAATGGAAATACCAAATAAAATTGAACGTTGCTATTGGACAATTATAAAGGACAACAAAGACGAATACACTTTGGATATTTGTTTTAAATAAAACAGCCGGTGTCGACAAATTTAGGATACAATACACAGAAACTATTAAGTTGCAACTGAAGGCTAGCTAATACGAACTTAGAGAGGCTTGAACTGCTGCATTAATTAAATCAAGCACGTTATCTTTTACACCACTCATGTCGTACCAAAGTGTTGGGCACATTACTATATAACACATTACTATATAAAGATTTTGTAATGTCTTGTGAGATTGCTTTGGGTAACAACAGTTTTCTCGAAAACTTTCTGCTTACTATGTAAGAAGAATAAATGCATAACCGTACAATAAATTCCCATTCTTCAATAAATAGTTCTTCGAGATCTACTACAATACATTTTATTTCTTCGTGTTATAGTCAGCTGCCATCTAAGATGTAGTCTTCAGTTTCTTTATTGCATAGGACATTGCGAACAAGTGAACTGAAGTAATTCATCACATTTAAATAAATTAATAAAGTTACTAAAACTTGTGTATTCTAAGTTGATTCAATGCTGATTTCAGTACATTCATAGATTGTATGGGTGTGATTGACGTAATTATTTTAAATACTGGTAATGTTTGTAGCAGTTCAAGATTATGAATTCAGACAATTGTATAATATAGTATACACAACCCATAAAACACAATCAATGCTAATTCAAATGATGAAAGTAAGGAAAATATACACGGTAATCATTATTTTGTATCATCATTCCTTTTCTTTCAGATGCTTTTAGTACAATAATGCGTATTGTCCATATTTAGCTACCCTATCCCAACATTCACATTTATTTAAATACTGTCCCAAGACGTGATCAGAAACAAAGATAAAGGTAAAGATAAAAGAATGCAACCCTCTTCTGCATCTGTGTTAGATTGTTCTTTAAACGTGTCTTCTGTGAAAATATAAACAAGTTCTCGATTGCGCGGTTAGCTCTCGATTGCACGGTTAGTTTTTGAGGAATTCGATAAAGCAAAAGTATGGCAAAATATATACATGTTAAAGTGGACAGATAGTCATTGATATATATATATATATATATATATATATATATATATATATATATATATATATATATATATATATATATATATATATATATATATATATTCATTTAAAATCTTTTAAGTTTATATCTAATTTGGGAGTCAAGATCGTCCCTTATCTAAGCTTGTCCTATAATTTTGATGACATAAACATAAACTATACATCAGTTGTTGTCTCCCTGCAATTATTATATAGGTGGGTTAAAGATACTTTCGAGATTGTGACTTAGAAATTTCCAGAGTGAAATTTCCGATCAAGTCGACAAAGTATTATCAGAAAATGGTAATTGCAACCTAGGTCAAGTAGACGGGTACATAATCTTGTTAACCTAGTATTCTTATTTATTCATTATTGTTGTATTTAGCTTATATTTTGTGTGGATTTATTTATTCAAATTATTATTCCCTGGACTTGCAACGTGCTCAATATTATTATTGGATTAAACCAATAATATAGAATTGCAGTAAATTAAGATAAAGACATTTTGGATTATGTTATTGTGTTACATCAAAATAATGTTAACACATCATTACATTCGAGGCCAGTGGCTCTATAGCTACATCACGACCACTGGCACATCGACACATTCAGTATCGGAATATATGCGCAATACCACGCGAATTCTATTGGAACTTTATACACATGGACTTGTGATAGAACGTTAGGGACAATTTTTCTTGGACAAACTCAAAATGTCAAACTGCACACCTCTCAACCTTCAACAACACTCGCCAGTGGTCGGTCCTTAACCCGATCCATGCATCTATCTGTCTATCGTTTTCCTTTCTTTCATTGTGTATGCCTGGCTAGTACTGATAGTATAACTAGAACTAAACTTCGACTACTCTTTCCTCATATTTATACACGCGTAATTGTACACAAATGTGATGTGAATGAGTACTTATATTGTGCTTTACAAAAACACATATGTATACTATGTAGAAGATTAATAATTACCAAATATCTATTTAAAATCTCTTTAAATGCAAGCTGCTGAAATTCTCAAAGAAACAATGTGGTAGTCAGTACGGCATTTACACTGCAATTGTTTTAAGGTAACTGCAAATATTAATCGGTGTTCGGAAGAGTAGATGAAAATATTTCAATACTACTGTGTGCATCTTCCTCGCATGCTTTTTATTATTGAATATTCTATAACACAACCTTATATACTTCAAGCTAACAAGAGAAATGCCTCTAACATGTATGTTATTGTATATTACCTAACCATTATTATTAAAGACGGCAATTTAAAATTTTCTTCTCGTCCTTTTACATACACAGGTATTGAATAGGAAATTATTAAACCCAAATTTTCATTCAGAATATGCATGGCAAAAGAGATTGGTAATTGTTTCGTTCGAAAAGTATCATAGTTAACATACTTATCATCTACTGTGTTAATTATTGAAAAGGTTCCAACAAAATATGCATTTTCAATCACCCAACCTAACTCCGGGTCATAATGTCCTACAAAACTGAGTAAAAAAGATTAGTTAAAAGTTAGTATGACACATTTTTCATTTTACAAATATGCACGAGAAAAAACAAAACGTAACGTTCGTAAACAATCTCATAAGATCGATCCTATCACACATCAATAAAATTGTGTTTTCGTCATGGCAACCATGGGCTATCGCATTAAGTGTAAGTACTTAAGTCAAGGTTATTTGTCAAATAAAATATATCTTTATATAAACGTTTCAAATTTTACACTTCCAAAAATAAATTGTGTTGACTGGAGTGATCCTGGGTATTATTGGGTAAGAATATAAATAAATCAATCAATACATAAAAAGTGTACATTGAAAACATGAAAATTAATGCACAAAAATCGAGTTATTCAACAATTATTTGAAACAATGCTTAAGATAATATTTGCATCAAACAAAATAAATAAGCAGGCAATGCATGCCTTTATGTTTATTTTGTGGTAGAGGTATGGTTAAGGTATGTGGGTGCCAGGATGTTTTGGAAAAAGGAGTATGAAGCTTAAATAACTTGCAAAAAGTATTGTTGTTCCGTTTCATAGATAAAAGAACCTACTTTATTTAATATATTAGCTGAAAATATAACGATCCTGAGATGAAAGAAAAATATATCCCGGCCAAAATGAAAATCTAAAAACTCACGCCGCTCACCCTTCAACAACACCCCCACAAAAATAAATATAATTTCAATGGTCGGTCCTTAACCCGATTTATGCATTTATCTATCTTTTCCCTTCTTTCTTTTTGTATGTCTGGCTAGTACTGATAGTATAAGTAGAACGACAACTTTTAGTTCTCCTCCTTCCTCAAATTTCTACACGGGTAATTGTGAACACATGCGATATGAACGAGTATCTGTGTTGTATAAACGTTAATGTATAATACGTACAAGATTAACACTTGCCAAATATATATTTCAAATCTCTTAAAATGCAAGCTTCAGAATTCTCAAAGAAAACAATATGGTATTCAGTACTTCGTATATATTGCAACTGTTTTAAAAACAACTGCATATGTTAATCTGTTTTCGGATGGGAAGAGTACAAGATTTTCAGTACTAAGGTATGCATCTTCCTCGCATGTTTTTTGTCTTTTTCTTTTAAGTATTATGTAAAACAACGTAATATACTTCAAGTTAACAAGATAAATGCTTTTAACATGCTTGTTATTGTACATTACTTGAGCAATATCACTAAAGACAGAAATTTGAACTTTTATTCTCGTCTTTAAAGGTCGGAATATGTTGATTGAAAATTAATAAAACCAAATTTTCATTTAAATATTTATGGCAAAAGAGATCGATAATCTTCTCGTTGTGAAAGTATCATCATTAACATAATTGTCTTCTATGTTTGAATTATTACACATTTTCCAGAAACATCTCCATTTTCAATCAACCGACCTGAATCTTTAATATAGCTGGTAAATAATGCCCTCGGTCTACGAAATAAAATGAAAAGATCAGTTAAACGTTAGTATACCCCATTCTTCAATTTAAAAAAATACGAGATAATAAAACGTAACGTTCGTGACCGTTTTCGTAAGATCGATGCTCTTACACGTCAATAAAATCTTGTTTTTTTTTCATGGCACGCATGGATCATCGCATTAAGCATAAATAAGCAATTCAAAGATAGTTGTTAAATAAAGTACATCGTTATATAAACTCATTAAATTTTACACCTCATGAATAAAAACTTGTTGACTGGAGTAAGCCTGGGTATTATTGGGTCGGAATATCAACAGTGTAGTTTTTCTTTGATGACACATCAACACAAGTAGTTTATTAGTGTCAAGACAATTGGAGTAAAGAGCTATTTCAATGGGCACACCATGGAAACAGACCCATGCTAATCCCATTTTTACGCTTCGAACGTGCATCCTTTCGATGTGGATTCCGACACGCTAACCAATAAGCCACCGCGACACCTCTAAATATAAAGAGACAACGTTGTGGCCTGGGCATATTTCTATATATATATTATAAAATAGTTGAATGATTGTTGGGAGTCTCTCTGATGATTGTCAATAGAGAGACGAAAAAGAGGAAATTTGAAAATACTTTAATTCATAAAGGAATGTTATCTTTGACAAACATTTGTAGATAAAATCTTAAAGTCCCATTCAACCAGATAAAATGTACCACTGCGGAAAATAATAACGAATGTCAAAGATTATGAAGTATAGTATCAGCTCCGAAATATAACGTTATTATTTTCATGTAATCAGTCTTTCTGTTGACTTCTTTACAGTGACCTTCTGTTTTTTTTTCTCAATTGGATGTATCAAACAACGGAAATAAAACTGAAGGCAGCATACAGAAATAATCTACATGAGTGTAATGAATTATTTAAAGATAATTTTTTTAGTAATATCTTAAGAACATTATTTAAGCAAATAATATGATAAGTAATTCAAAGTAAAGTCCTCAACCTGAACATTTAATAATAGATATAAACTCAGGTTTCAGCTCAGCCCAATAACAAATTATCTTCATGAAATTGAATCCATAGGACTTCAAGCATTTGTGAACATAGACAATTTTAATGTGTATATTTGTTCTGCTATACCTATCTAGTTATAAAATACTATATAGTAGTATGATACTTAATAAAACTTTCCTTTGAATCCCTTATTAACGGACGTGTTCATCCCAAAAAGGCAGTACGTTTCTGATTCACCCGGAAAAGAGCTGCTGCTATAAACAATCCCATCAAACAATGAAGACAAGGCTGCAACCCAATAGCAACGAGCGGTATTATGACTAATTGATTTAATATGACTGGCTTTTATTGTCACAAACAATACGCGTCTGGATCGCTCAAATGACTTCAGTTCCGATATGTGTACCGTGTTCATGGCAGTTGTTCAAGCAAATGAAGGTAGAAGAAATATAAGTAAACAATGAATAAGGATTAAGGTATATATGATTTTTCTTCATTCATTTTGTCAGTCTGTCTAGTAGTAAATGTGAAAATGGAACTATTATTCGTACCCTCCCTTCATTAATCCTCCTTATGGTTCTCCTCGTCTCCTCCACCACATCCTGCTCGGACTACTACTGCCAATGCTGCCCACACTCCAACCACCATCCTCAAACCTCTCATCAAACACTAACATCAACACAACCACTAATAATTCAGCCTTTAAAACTTGTACTACCAAATTAGCAAAGGATTTTATATTTTGAAACGTTTGCAAACTAAGTAGCAATTATTAGAATGTTTTGGCCAAGTTTCCATTTACTGCAAACAATTGTATACCTTCAGATGAATTGTTCCATCCTTGTCACTTAAGGCAACGTTGGTTGTTTCTGTTATTCATATGCTAAGGGATTCTATTTAATGTCTTCAGCCTTACCAATAACTAGTTTCATGTATTTTCTGTCCATTTTCCTTCTTTTCTTTCTGTCTTCCTTAGATCCAATTTTAAGTTCCCTAATCTTTTGTCTCAAAGGTTTAAAATCCCAAACAAGCTTTAGTGCTATATTCATATTGAGGAGTTCAGCTAGACCTTTAATATGTTCGTTTCTATCATCTTTTGGGTAAAAAAGATAAAATGTACCAAATATTATACTAATATGAACAACACAAGTCTTCCCAACCTGTTTCGTAAAAAAGTTTATAATTTTGTCTGCACACTTTTTGCACGGTGAGTAATTCATTATGATTTCGAGATCTAGTTTCATCATCGTAGTCTCTATAGATCTTGTAGGTAAGAAGCTGAGATGCTCAAGCATATCCGCTAGCTCTCTATCTCTACAATTGTCGAATGCACATTGCAGATCACTCAATAGTTTTATTTCTACGTGTTCATTCCCCGAATTGAACAGCTTGTTACTCTTAATTATGGGATGTCCAGTTTGAGAATTAAAAAAAAGCGAGTAGTGAAGACAAGCTGTATGAGACCACTCATCCTTTCTCTCCATATACATCAAGTCGACCCGGAAATTGTCTTTGATTTCTTGGTCAGAGAATATTTTTTTGTCGTCGCCGTCGTCGGCATCACTGTCTTCGCTCAATTCGTCCTCACTCTCTTGTTCATTACCACAGGCTTCTGCAAATTTTTATGGAAAGATTTCATCAATAAACCACTAATCGCACTTTTGCTATACAGTACTTTGCCTAATGATACCGACATGACTTAATACTAAATTTGTATTGGCAGTTTATAGGCTTCGAATTCGATAGAAAGGAAATTGTTTTAACATGGCTGAAAAATGGTTGGGAAACATTAGATGTGCCCTTAACACATTTCTGATGAAATGTAGAGAATGGATATATATTCAAAAATATAAAGCACGCATATATTAATAAAGAACAATTGACTCGAAATAATTGTACCTGCCATCTTTCAACGCTGTTGAGTGATTAACACACTTCAGTATGTCACTTCCGATGTCAGAGTATTATCATCAATTCCTTTCCTGCACAAAATCAATAAAGATAGAAACATCAGCGATATTAAATGTGAGAGTTTTAATATCACAAAGCACTTCCTATATTTGCGTTCGAAACCTAAAAAAGATAGTCATATTTAAAATAGAAAGGAAAATGATGAAAAGTTACAATAAAATAACCAAGATGGGTTACATTAATGTCTGTATCCACTAAACAATCGCAAAATCACAAAAGATCTTATGAAATTGCAAAGAGAAATATATAGAACGATGAACATATTTTAATAATTGAAGCGTATGAAAATCTTTCAACTCTTCATTCATAATCTTTTATGCGATTCGTCGTTTTAATACCTATTTTATAGGTTCTTTCATTATTGCGTTGACTAATTCTTTAAATCGTCTATTATATCATTTGTTCATCGATTCATTAACTCTCTTACACTAATTCATTCCGTCATATATAAATGTACTGATGTTTCCGCTTATCTCTGTCTTTATTTCTCACTCATACAATACATAAATGTATGCTTCCATCCATGCTTTACAATCGCTTTTGTTGTGCCGATTGGTTCACTAACCCGATTCAGTTTAATTCTCCATAAGACTTTGTTAGAGTGAGTAAGAATTATATTTCTTAGATTACCTTCCTTTTCTTGTTAGCAGTCTTTTTGTTCTAAATTTCGGCAGACTGCCACTTACTGCCATGTTTCGTTTTTCTTATTTAACATATCCATCCATCAATGTTTCCTTTTTCAAATATCCATTCATTTTGTTTCACTAAACTAGTATATATTAATAATAATGTTAACTGTTTAATGCAACATTATCTCTAAAATGAACTGACGCAAGATGAATGGTCTTATAACGGTTGTTTGTTTTCCCTGTGAGTCTGTGTGCCATACGGATTGTAAATACCAGATCTTTACTAATTGTGTTTCTTTAACGAACATTTATATATAATGTTTCTACTAATGTGATAGATAATCACTAATGTCAGGAGACTGTAAGATCCTTCCTTTAACATGAACAGCTATTTATAATCGTGTTAAATAACTTTACTGGTAGTAGCTTTTCAAGATGCTTATATAGTAGCACGAATACCGATTAAACATGTTGGGCTGTTAAATGGGGGGAAGGTATAACTATATACATTGCCAGCAGCGTTGTAATTTTGCCTGGATCTCAACATTTCTCAGAAATATTGCCGACCTTGTACTTCAAAGAGAGAGAGAGAGAAAGAGAGAGAGAGAGAGAGTGAGAGAGAGAGAGAGAGAGAGAGAGAGAGAGAGAGAGAGAGAGAAAGAGGGAGAGAGAGAGAGAGAGAAAGAGGGAGAGAGTAAATAGAGAGCGAGAGAGAAAAAGGGAGAGAGAGAGATGTAACAGTTAAGGTAGATACTGAATTTAGATATCATAGATAATGACAAGTTTTTAGAATTAGTGAGTTTGTAATTATAATGATAATCCTAACGTTTTAGAAAGCAAAAGGAAAAAAGTTTCGCTTTTGACAATTGAAAACTCAGCGATTAAAAAAAGATGTGAACGAATATATATATATATATATATATATATATATATATATATATATATATATATATATATATATATATATATATATATATATATATATATGTATATATAAATTTATATATATATATATATATGACTTAATCCAAACATCTATATCAGGTTGTCTGTCTGGAGGAGGCAAACATCAACCGTGAGGAAGAGTATATTGGATCATATTCATATGACTACATATGACGCATTTGTTTTGCAATTATATAGGATTGATAATTCAGTTATTGTTATGAATGTGAATGTTTAAATGTTCAGAGGCAAAAGGACATTGGAAATTTAACTATTGATGATCACTGAATATTTTGATTTGGTTAAACAAAATTAATAAATGATACGGTTTAGGAATATTATACTTCAAGTGAAATGAACAGAACCACCTGCATATTTCTCTTTCATGATATGATAATATTTTGTTAGAAACATTGACTATAAAAATAAGAATTGCAATTATATTTTTATATTAGGACAGCACAGTGAAAAGGGAAATACCAAAGAAAATTGAACGTGGCTATTGGACATTTATAAAGGACAACAAAGACGAATAAACTTTGGATTTTTTAAAAATTAAACAGGCGATTTCGACAAATTTAGGATACAATACACATAAAAGTTTAAGTTACAATTCAAGGCAGATAATACGAACAAAGAGAGGCTCAAACTGCTGCATTATTTAAGTCAAGCACGTTATCTTTTACACCACTCATGTGGTAACAAAGTGTTGGGCACACTAATATACAACGATTTTGTAATGTCTTGTGAGATTGCTTTTGGTAACAAGTTTTGTGCAAAATCTGCTACTTACTATGTAGATGCCTTTGCATTAAAAGTAGAATAAATGCATAACCGTACAATAAATTCCCATTCTTCAATAAATAGTCCTTCGAGATCTACTGCAATAAAATTTATTTTGATCGTGTTATAGTCAGCTGCCGACCAAGAACTAGTCGTCAGTTTCTTTATTGCATAGGATATTGCGAACAAGTGTACTGAAGTAATTCATCACATTTAAATAAATTAATAAAGTTACTAAAACATGTGTATACTAAATTGATTCAATGCGTATGTCAGTACATTCATAGATGGTATGGGTGTGATTATTTCATATACTGATAGTGTTTGTAGGAGTTCAAGATTATGAATTCAGACAATTGTATAATATACTATACACAGCCCATAAAAACAATAAATGCTTATTAAAATGATGAAAGTAAGGAACATATAATCTGGTAATCATTATTTTGTATCATCATTCCTTTTCTTTCAGACGGTTTTAGTATAATAATGCACATAGTCCTATCCCACCGCTCACGTTTATTTAAAGACTGTCCCAAGACGTGATCAGAAACAAAGATAAAGATAAATATAAAAAAATGCAACCCTCATCTGCATCTGTGTCTTCTGTGAAAATATAAACATGTTCTCGATTGCGCGGTTAGTTTTTGAGGACTTCGATAAAGCAGAAGTATGGCAAAATATATATATCAAAGTGGCCATATAGTCATTGATATATATATATATATATATATATATATATATATATATATATATATATATATATATATATATATATATATATATATATATATATATATATATATATATTTGTTGTTGTTGTTTGGTTTAGCGCCATTTGCAGCACACGATAGGCTATGCATGGCGGCCAGTATTAATGGTGGAGGAAGAACCCGGGAAAACCCCGGGAAGAACCACCGACCCTCGAGAATTCTTTTACAATCTTTTAAGTTTATATCTAACATGGGAGTCAAAATCGTTCCTTATCTAAGCCTGTCATATAACTTTGATGACATAAACATAAACTGAAATCCTTATATATGTGGCTTAAAGATACTTTCGTGATTGTGACTTAGAAACTTTCAGAGTGAAAGTTCCGATTAAGTCGACAGATTATTGTCAGAAAATGGTAATTGCAACCTAGGTCAAGTAGAGCGTTATATAATCTTGCTAACCTATTATTCTTTATTGTTGTATTCAGCTTATATTTTGTGTGGATTTATGTATTCAAATTATTATTCCCTGGAATTACAAAGTGCTCAATTTTATTCTTGGATTAAACCAATAATGTAGAACTGCAGTGCATTAAGATAAAGCCATTTTGGATTATTTTATTGTGATACATCAAAAGACTGTTAACACATCACTACATTCGAGGCCAGTGGCTCATTAGCTACATCACTACCACTGGCACATCAACACATTCAGTATCGGAAGTTATGTGCAATACCACGTGAATTCTATTGGAACTTTACACAAATGGACTTGTAATAGAACGTTAGGGACAATTTATTTCGAGGACAAGCTGAAAATTTCAAACTTCACACCTCTCAACCTTCAACAACACTCCCTAGATCTATCTCTATTGTTTTCCTTTCTTTCATTTCGTATGCCTGGCTAGTACTGATAGGATAACTAGAACTAAACTTCCACTCCTCCTTCCTCATATTTATACACCTGTAATTGTGCACACATGTGATATAAATGAGTAATTGTGTTGTATAAAAACACTTATGTATAATATGTAAAAGATTAATAATTACCAAACATCTATTTAAAATCTCGTTAAATGCAAGATTCCGAAATTCTTAACGAAACAATGTGGTAGTCAGTACTGCATTTACACTGCAATTGTTTTAAGATCACTGCAAATATTAAGCAGTGTTCGGATGAGTAGATGAAATGTTTCAATTCTACTGTATGCATCTTCCTCTCATGCATTTTGATTATTAAATATTCTACAACACAACGTAATATACTTCAAGCTAACAAGATAAATGCCTTTAGCATGTGTGTTATTGTATATTACCTAACCATTATTATTAAAGACGGCAATTGAAAATTTTCTTCTCGTCCTTTAACCTACACATGTATTAAATAGGAAATTATTAAACCCAAATGTTTATTCAAAATATGCATGGCAAAAGAGATTGGTAATTGATTCTTTCGGAAAGTATCATACTTAACATACTTATCTTCTGTTGCGTTAATTATTGAAAAGGTTCCAGCGACATATGCATTTCAATCAACCAACCTAACGCAATTTACCTTGTGATCATCTATCAGTAACATGAGTACAATACTATGTATAGATGGATGGATGGATGGATGAATGGATGGATGCATAGATGAATGCATGCATGCATGTACGCACATACGTACGCACGTTTATGTACGTATGTTTGTATGTGTTCAGTTAGATTGCATAAGCTTCGTTAGTTTAGGAAAATATACGTTTGCCTCATTTAATTCCTGACATTTCGTCCAATTATCAATTTAGTTCCCTTTATAAAACATTTCTAATGACACTAGATAACGGATTTTACAAGTGTATTACAAACATAACCGATATGTCGATATTCAAACCAGATATAATAAACCGAGTGCATGTTTTCGGTGTAAGTATATGTATCTAGTGGCACATAAGCACAATCATGGATATGCAGTTCCGAGTAAGTTTAGGCACCCCAAGAAAGGAATACAAAGCAAAGATAGTGGCAAAGCATATCACAATGCTTATAATACAAAGTCAATCTTTGTATATAAAACTCTTTTTAATGGTCCCAAGACCTTAGAGTGAATGCCACCACGAGATGTATAGTAGATAAAATGTGTTGTCTCCCTTAGGCGCTTCTTACGACATGCAAGCGTGGTCCGATTAAATATCCCCGAACCCGCAGTTTGATGGATATATCATCAACCGCTCTAACGTACAGTGATCACGCTCAGTCTTTAGAGAGAGGTGTCGACCAAATGGATCGTTATGCTCTCTTCAAGATGAAGTACGGTCTTATTAAATCGTTATTAATGAAGAATAGTTTAAGCCCATTGTATTTTCATGAGGTGAAGTTATTCACAGTTGCGCTGCCTAACTGGCATTGGTAATTGTGTTAACTACCATTTCCTTATCTGTGCGCTTTATGTTTCCACACGGTACAATACGAGAGCAATGACAAACAAACTATGGATACATAAAACGATAAGCATGTCAATCACCTTCACTTGACCGTATCTCAAACTACTCGTTTGCCAATGAATACGTGACCATTTGTAAAATCGAACCCGTTTCCCCACAATTGCTAATGTAATAACATTGTTATTATTATCCTCATTTTATGAACTTCATACAAATATGAATTTTATTAATTTTGAGAAATTATCTTTAACATGTCTGTTGTTGCTTGAATGTTGAATAAGTCTTTCATTAGAATCATGTTAATTCCATCAAGTTCCAACAAATTATAATATCCTTATTAAACGAAAAACTTTCCTTGTTTTTAGTGAGTAGACCAAATCACAATCACAGTTCGAGGAAGAAACATTCTTTTTGAATTTAGCGAAAATAAACGATAATATAATGATATATATAGAATCATACATTAGTGTTGTTTTCAGATGCAAGGGCCCGGTTTAATAAGGGCCAATTTTTTCCCCCAGATTAGCGATAAATTAAAGTGCAAACCATTTATTATTCTTATTATTTATTCTTCATTATTTGTATACTGGAACGTAAATTTACATGGTATGATAGGATTGTGTGATATGTTTCATCAAAAACTAACATTTTGCCTAATTTCAGCATAGTCGAAGTCACTCAAACAATAGCAGGGCAGTGGAGAGCACGTATGTTGTTTTGCGAGAGGACACCTTTTTGTAATCATCTAATACTTATTCGAATTTTGATATGCTTTCATTTGCGCTAATCTCTAACGAGCATACAAATTCAGACCATCTGAGTTCCTTCAGATTACCCGTTTTGTGTCGCCGCCATCACCAAAATGGCCTTTTACTTATCTTTAATCAAACTGATATTCCACTGTGGATTGCAATTTTCATGGGGAGATTATGTTCTTTACTTTTGTTACTGACCGCGTTTGTGACACTCATAATCTATCTCTATATTTGGAGGAAAGCAGCTAAAAGCAGAGGAGGCGCATTAAGGAATGAGATACACAGCAGCAACATAAGCATAAAGCAGCCGATCGTAAGATGTTTGACCAAAATGAAATTTAAAAAAATGATGTTAAAAATAGAAATACTCTTATAATTTTTAAATACTTGAAAAGCATCATTGATATTTACTATCACTTTTCTTCCGTACAATGATTAAAGACACACACACACACACACACACACACACACACACACACATATATATATATATATATATATATATATATATATATATATATATATATATATATATATATATATATATATATATATATATATATATACATGGGGAGAAATAAAAGAACATAATACTGAAAAAGAAAATAAGGTGAATGATTCAGAGACAGCTCAAAGGCAGCTACAACCGTTGCACTTACTTTTAGTTGTGACATATTTTGCAAGGTATTAGGTACAAATAACACATGTTCTGGAGAGTATCCTAATTGTACAATACATGTTTGAACAATAACATTGGTTGAGGAAGAGAACATAAAAATCCAAGTTAGAACCACCGGCCCAAGGGACTCTACTGGCAAGATTTCTCACGTTCCCACGTTGATTGAGCAAAGATTCAGAGCCACGCGGTCAAAGGTGAGGTATTTGATTTATAAAGGTAAGTGCTTTAGATCACTCAGCCACCCTTGTCTACGGACAGAAAAGTAATTCAGGTTTAGCACGGTCTTATATACTTAGATATGTCACATTTCCGTTTTTGAACATCTGAAACGATCTGAAACTTTACTAGACATTGTAAATTAGATTTGTAGGCCGACAAGACAATTCATTGGTATTTCATCATATAGGGAACATTTTCGAAATGGCACGCAGATCTAAAATAGTTGTTTAGTATGTAATTCATTATATATATATATATATATATATATATATATATATATATATATATATATATATATATATATATATATATATATATATATATATATATATTGTATTAAACTATTTATAGCGTATATACTATCTTAATTCTAAGGACGAAACAACACATATAGTAGCACATTTACAGCATTGTATTAAGATATGTACAGCTCTATATACATTTTTCATTCTACTTCAGTTAGGAATAGCACACACAGCCATGATAATGGTTCACTCATGACAATGGCTCAGATCAGAAATACCAGATAGTGTCATGATAATGGTTCGGTTATAATATTGGTTCAGTCATAACAATGGTTCAGTCAGAAATTGCACATAGGGTTATGACAATGGTTCAGTTATTGTTCAGTCATGACAATGGTTTAGTCAGGAATACCACATAGTGTCATAACAGTGGTTCAGTTATGACAATGTTTCAGTCAGGAATACCACATAGAATCATGGCATATAATCTTAATTCTATGGACGGCACAATACATATAATCTTAATTTGAAGGACGGCACACTACATATACGGCAGCCTTCTCTACGTTCAACATATATTTGCACATACCCCCAATAATCAACCATGGGAAAGTGAAAAAGGAAAACCCACCACGTGAGGACATGAAGGGGATGGAGTTTTTTCTGTTAAAGTACGAGCTTTGGGGAGGACCCCCATCTTATAAAGAAAACCCGCGATTGTAAACACCGTCGACAGTTGTCAGTCACGGGTTTTGATCACCGGACCTCGAGTATGAGAATCGAATTTCTAACATTGTACCACTGTACACATCTTACAGATATGTTTCAGAAATTATTATTAAGTTATCTATGCTGGATTGCTTCAGATGATTATTATACAACACTTTGTAAAAGTACAGCGTGGATTTATTTCTGTTTCTAAGCAAACTGTATAAAATAATTGTATATATATTTCTACATAACAGAACGGTCTAGAAATAACTGAACTGTATTGTACATGTAACGGCTTGTGTGTGATCTGTTTTCTGCCTTAAGTTCCAAAGTACAAATACCCTTCTATTAATCTGAACTATTATAAGATTATGTTACTAAACTGATATTAGTTATAACACAGATGGTTAATAATTTAATTAGGATGATACAAAGAAAATTAAGCTCTACCGTGGAAAGAGTTATCCCCCTTCTTGAGAGATCAGTAACGTAGCGATAAGATGGTAACTATTGAATTAATGTGCCGGAGATAGTTTTAGCTTGACAGAGATATATGTCTTCAATAATACTGAACTTTTATACCGTCTTATTCCGAAGTTTCAACAAAAACAATATTAACCTAATATTGATGAAATAACGATTATATCATAATTAATTAATTACTGAATGATGACAAAAAATGAAATGTAGTTATGTAATATTAGAATAATCGGCATAACTACTTAATTACTCTACCGGAGAGAGACAGAGTTATCTACCTTCAAGAATAATGCAAAATTATATTTTATTTATATTTCTTAGAGAAAATAGAGTTGCTGAACCGAAGGAATGTCAATATCAAAATATTTGCCAGCTGAGTTCATTGAGTGAAATATCATTTCGTCCCCAGTGTAGATTTAACTGCCTTTTTGCTATTGTTTTATATCTCCCAGTATTTACAAATTTTGCAATTTTGGTTTTGTGTGACAGCTAGCAAATTATCTAAAAGGTTATTGAGTTTTTCTCCATGAATTTGATCGAACACAAGACCGTCTTCGAGTACTCCTCGATAACATTCTTAAATAAATTTTTGAGTGATACTTTTTCTTTCCATCAGCAACAAACATTAGATAACCAGTAGCACTATTAACATAACCGACAGGTTTTTTTAGTCGACAGTTCCTGATGATCCCATCACGAGATGATTCATAATTCTTGATGATAGGATTTTTCATAAATTCTTTTAGCTCCATTTTGTATTTAATAATATCATTTTTTAAATGACTATTTGTCAAAGTTACTGTCTGTAAATCTTGCAGATAGTCATCAACCTTTCTTATAACTTTGTCATTATTGTCGTTGTTATTTTAATGATAATATCTTTTGATCTCTGTATTTTTAGCACCACATTGCACACATTATTGCCTGTTTCCTATAATTCCAACACCACAATTCTGACACGGTTGAGGTCCTAAACTCCCTCTTCGTACATTTTGTAAATGATACCCGCAAATTTCGTTTACACAAGCTTTGTCAGAAGGAGTTATAGAGCCCATCATAAGAAAAATGCATTTGTTCTTTGTTTGAATCATTATATATATAATATCAATTTAAATACATATTTGTCTTAACTATGATGTGAACGAATTGACACAGATTAAAATTAAGCCTTCTGAAATAAATTTAATCTTGGCAGTATATCCCCCGACTTACCGATTCGAGATCTGGTTGATCCAACGAACAAACGTTTTGATTGATACTATTCTTGACGCCACCAAATAATTTAGCAAGGATGGTTCATCTCATGTGTGGTCGACGTTCAAAATCATACGCAAAACCGATGATTTCGACCAAGTTGGCGATGCTGCAATGAGCGACAAAGGAGCGGCAACGATTATTCATTATTTCGAAGATCAAAGATATTTTTCAGAGTAAAGTTTATTGTATTAGCAGAAATAAACAATACTTAGATTATCAGTAACAAACTTGACCCTGTCCTTCATAATGAAAAAAGTTGCCGTATTAAGTAACAATTCAAAACCAGGATTGTTGACTGGTATTGACAAACCGTGGTTATTTACGGAATTTATCCGATAAATCATAAACCCAGCGTTAATAATCTAAAATCGATGAAATTTTCAACAAAACAAATTGTATAACCGACCAAATAGCGGAACATTTTATAAACGCGATGCGTGGAAACGGATTAACGGATAAAAGACGTAAAATTATAAACAAGTGGGGAGAAATAGTTAAATTTACCTGAGCATCTGTCAGAGACCTCGCTTAATTAAAAAAATTAAAAGTCTCGATAATGTTAAGAACAACAACCGGATAGATTTTATACGAAGCAAAGTATGAATCGAAAGGAGCTTAGTTTGAAAGTATTGATCACAATGTGCATGCGTGGACAATATTTCCACGAAATCGAACTGTTAAATTGTATCAAGGAGAGATATTTGATTTTATTAACGAAATCAGTAAGAATGATTATGTATCAGTGTGGTTATTTCAAAGTTCAGATAATGGAAATTATGATCATTTGTACGGCTTAAAGGCGTTTTTATCGTACATAATCTCCATGAAAAATCAAAAAATCGTGCGTCAAAATGCACCCATGACGATACTGAACAATTACTGAGTAATTGTTTTACTGTTCCTTCAGATGCTCTACATTTTTCTAGGAAGAACAATTCGCGGAAACAAACCAAAAACGATTGGATCTTTTTAAATAAATACGACTCAGCTGTGTCAAATATGGGCACTGTGGATTATGGAATACTGAATACGGTTATACAGATGTTAGTTCAGTTGATATGGTTGGATTTTATCAGGTTTGTCCTAAACTGCCAATCTAGCAACAACGAATAAATTAATTGCTGTTGAGATGCTTTGTATTACTTGCTACTGATATTCGTATATCATTTCACGTTATGTATACCTCAATGTGTCATATACTTATGAACTATTAACGACCGTTTCAGCGGTCTTGTTCGATACCAGCTCAGATTTGTTTATTTTAGAATTAGATACTAAGTTTTTATTTTTAAAACATTAAATAGCATATAAAAGAAATTTAGAAATATTTATGTCCAATACAGTGAACTGTTCTTTACACCTACATTAAAATACAGATCAGAGCACTTGATCCACAATATCATTCGCTCAAAAACATAAGAAGGAAAAGAGCATGAAAATATGAGATATTTCTCAAACGTTTGATCGGTCTAGGTCTCTAAGGATCACGTGCGAGTCTGGTGGAATGACAACTGCATGCTGGATGCACACACCGAAATTCATCCTGATAAAACAAACAAGATGCATGAACCCTATACCTATATGACAAGACCATGCTAAAGTTTGCAATAAATGCTGAAAAGGATGCTTGTCAAGTAGTAAACACCTAACATAAATGTATGTCTAAACGTAAGAATTACATATTCCATTTTGAAAGTTAAGAGAAATTTTCAGATATTGTGGTTGCATTGAGATCTAAAGATAATAGAAATTACAATACCTTATAAAACAGTATGGACGCTGTGAATCGAATGCTAGTCTAACAGTGTCGTACTAGCACCTTCAAATCAGCTTAATATGGACTTTACTCTGTCACGCCCTTGCTAAATCAAACATGACTGATAACATGACACAGATTAAATATGTCATTATGACTCAAGTCAGATGTTTACTACTGTAGGTATCCATATAACGCAGGAGTGAATTGACAGCATTGAAATGTACATCATGTGTGCAGTTTGCCTTGGACACCTATTAAATGTAACAAATCATTTTTCAGCCATATTGCATTGTAAATTACGTGGATATTTAAATCCTTCCATTGGCATAAGTATCCAACTGTCTTTCAATGAATACATACATACATGTATAAATACATACATAGATAAATACATACATACATACATACATACATACGTACATACGTACATAAATACATACATATATACAAGCATACATATATTCATATATATATATATATATATATATATATATATATATATATATATATATATATATATATATATATATATATATATATATATATATATATATATATATATATATATATATATATATATATATATGCATACATATATACTAGCACGCATTTTGTTTGAGCTTTATTTTTCATACTATTTTATCCTCACATTGAGTGATATGGCGCCATTGATTCCCTTCTTTATAATTTACCAATTTTTATGCATCAACATATAATAATTTTGGTCTTATAAATCTTCCTCCCCTTCTATAGTTTGTTATTATCTTTTTGATTTATTTTGGGTGAGTGGGTGGGATGACGGGGAGACATTTCCATAGTAAAGACAGTCTCATAGGACAACATTTTAAAAACAATCATAATTGAATATAGTAATAATATTTTCAATTAGTAATTGTACTGGGGTCGCAATTTTATTCGGAAATGATGGATAACTAGTGTGTTCATAAGTGTTGATTGAAACCGAAATTAAATGACAATTGTTATGTATATTTAATTTGCTTTGTTTCTGAGGTTTTTTTTACATTATGTTATTACATCCCCTTGCAAAATGTATGTTGGACTTGATCTTGTTTAAAATTGAATTCATTTCGGCTTGACCCAAAATTACTTTTTTATTTTTTTCATTGTAAACAAACAATTCATAGCTAAATTATTCTCTATATGTATGGGTTGAAAATCCGATGTATTATTAATTTAAGAAGTAAATACTTTTATTTGGGTCTGTTTTGGAATTTCCTAATTCTTAGCCTGTCCAATGAAATTCCTTTAGCTGGTCATTTAGGAACTAATGAGACTTATCTCAATATATTGAATCACTTCAATTGGCCAAACATTAAAAGTGATGTTTGTAAATACTTCAGATCTTGTCACACTTGTCAAATGGTATGAAAACCCAACCTTATGATACCTAAGGCTCATTCGTAACCTATTCCAGCATTTGACGAAGTATTTAGCAGAATAATGGTAGATTGTGTCCCTTAAATAAGACCAAGTCAGGTAACCAATACTTGTTGACCGTAATGTGTGCGTCACCAAGGTTCCCAGAGGCAATTCCTTTGAGGAATATGAAAACTGAAACAATAATACAAGCTTCGATAACGATTTTATACTCAATTTGGCCTTCCCAGATCTGTCCGATGTCATCAAGGGTAAAATTATATGTCTGGACTTTTCCAGCAAGCTATCTTAAATTAGACTTCCATCAATTCAAGTCCAAAGAGAAATTAAGGTTTGACAGAGCTGCAATGGAGATAATGTTTCAGTCTGGTGATGGAGTTCTGTCTTACTTGCTCATTCTTCCAAATTTTCGTCAGATTATGTATGATGGTCTGTGCAAGGTCAATAAGAAAATGAATGAGTTAAATTACAATAATAGTAATCCTGGGATGTAAACACGTTAAAGGCGTAAGCAGCAAGCATGGTGAACAGACCTTTTGCTGAAACGTAATTTTCAAAACTAAAACCTCATACGAAAACAATGAAAACTATAAACGTAATGACGCCGAAACCAAGGCTTCTAACTTTACCGAGAGTTTCGCTAACTGGGTTAGTTTATTTTGTTACTTTATCTTTGTCGTTTGTGTTTTTTTTAAATTTGTATGTATGTTTCGTTTATCCACCGGATGTTTCATTGAGGTTGAACCGTCTCTGCTGTTGTAATTAAATAATTATTATATCAGCTATACAGTCTTATACGGTTAGATTAGCTAGAGAAAGATTTGAAGCAATTAAGAAATATCTTCCGGTCCGTGATTCTGTCAGACGAAAACTACAGGAACGTCAAGAATCTCAAGTTGAATTTGCAGAATATTCATAACAGTTATTTAATCCGATTGTCGAACCAACAAAAAAAATTGTTACAGCAACTGAGGCGACTCAAAAAGTTCTTGAAACATTGCCTGTTGATATTGCTGGCCGTCTTCAAGTAGCTCAACCACCTCCCAAACAACCTCCTCAACCAGAACCCGAAGTTCAACTTAAACCTTTGTCAAGATTCAGAACTAAAATTATGTTTAAATTCACGCCTAAAGGTATTGACGCTATCAAAGACCCATAACAAATACTCGATATTACCTCATTTGGATATCATGAAAGAGATAAGTATGTAAGACTCGAGTATATAATACTCTAAAAGCTGCTATTGGAGAAAAGATGTATATCGTATCGCTGCTGCTACTCTGAAAATCCTAAGGAAGATTTTATGAGTTTGAGGTCTTTGAGAATAAAGTATATGATTATATTAAAGAAACAAAAAAGTAGAAGACAAAAGGAAGAAAGAATAAAGCAGCAACTTAACAAAGCAAAAGTAGAAAGATCATCCTTAAGATTTCGGAAGAGAAAAGCAGATGAAACAATAAGTGAGGAAGGAGGCGCAACTGGAAGTGGTTTTTCTACTCAAGGAAGTAGTCTTATTACTTGTCCTGAAGTATTCTTGCCGATGTTCACTAACTATAAATTCTGATCGGAGGAAAACGCGTAGGAAATAATTCTCCAGAACTTATTAATGAAATATCGGATATTTGTCGAAGATTATTTACAGGATGTGTTAATACAGAAAATAATGGCAATGATAGAATTAGTTTCGTTAATAATTGCACCATGGCTATGTTTGACAGTGCTATATACATGATTGATGGAAATTAATATTGAATATATTCAAAAGGACGTCGACGTTGATACAACAATTATAGGTCTAGCAAGGTATTCTGTTGATTATACAAGATCAACTGGCCCGTCAATGATGTTTACTAAAGACACTTCTAACTTTCCTGACAACAGCCATTATAATATAGGACGACCATTGAACCATGCTGGCAAAGACAATGTTGGTGTGCAAAATGTAATGATTAGCGTTAATGCTTAAACGTATTTTTAACAACATGTCAATCAATGTTAAGAGATAATAAAAGATTTTCAGGGCCGATTACACTGTCTTTCATGTTTGGATTTTGTAGAAAATTTAGTAAGGTTATTTTCAGGGCCAAGCATAGAGTTGTACTTGTAATAAAGGCTACTGATGATGATGACATTTGGCGAGAATGTATTGGCGTTGGTGCTGGTAAAGTATTACTAACAAAACTTTCGTTGTGGATGCCGGTAATGACTCCAACGTTTGCCGAAGAACACAAATTATTATCTTTTATGGATTTAGGTTTTACATTATTATTATCATGGTTAACAACAACTACAGAGAGTGTTCAAAGTACCGTTAATGGTTTATTCACGTGTCATATAACATCTCAGGATGGTGTATCTGCGCAAAGGAATTTCATTGTTTTTCAAAATACTGAAAGAGTAATCTCACAAGAAGAAAGTCCAATGATATTTAACAAACGTTTTAGTTTCTGAAGTTTCATTGAGGATAAATGGACATCAAGAACGTATTGAAGATATATTATTAAATTTTGAATTAAATCATGTGGCACGTGCATATCATCAGTTAATGACATTTATGGGAAGTGATCAAAATGTAGATACTGGTTTGCAAATATCGCAACTAGATTTTATAAATCTGTATCATATTTATTACTATTCGCTGGAACATCTTGATTTATCTAGACAATCCGTCGTTGATATTCACTTTCGAGCTCGAGTAAATAGAAACGCTGGAACTGTTCCTAATTACAGAGCAGTTGTTGTTATACTCAGCGACAAATCAATGTTACTTGAAGGTGTTGGTTGGCGAATGAGAGTTGTTGATACTCCAGTAGAAAACATGTAATTAAATCACCCACGATATTTAGAAAGGTCATATCATCATGTTAGTGTCAGTCTGACTCCCGGTCAGAGTTTCAATAAAGTTCAGCAAAGAACTATGGGACAAAAAATCTCTTAAAAAAATAACAAATCGCAGGTGGTCCGAATACATTATATCTGACTAACGTGAATTTAAACATTTCAATAGCGTCAAACAATCAGGAATAGGAGTTAAACTCAATACTTCTGCTTACGGTATAAATATTTCAATTAAAACGGGTGGTATATTTTCAATTCTTGCACCTTTACTGGCGTTAATAACCGCTACAGCTCCAACCATTTCAAAAACAGCTGCACTTGGTATTTTAAGTGTTGTTGCTTGACGTGCTGGTGAAAAGCTGGCTGACAAAATAACAGGAGGGAGAATAAAAAAGGAAAGGGGTCTAGGAATACTAGAAAGCACCTATCGATACGGAAAAGATCTGCAACTTCCAGGAACAATTCGTTAATCCGCCCAATGTCAAATTTTGATGTACTTGATGCTGCCAAAAAATTAAATATAAAAGATTTCAGAGGTGCTTTTATGCGTGATCAATTACCAAAACAACTAAACAATGTTGAAACATGAATTATTAATCTTGATAATAGTTATGGGCCTGGTACTGATTGGGTTGCATACGTGTTTGATCCGCGAAGATCTATTTATTTTGATTCATGAGGCCTTCCTCTGCGAATAAGAAGTTTTAAAATACGCCAAGAATATTCCGTTTTAGAATTCATTATTGCCAACATAAACACTAACTGATCCGCCAATATGCGGTCGTTAATGTATTAAATGTTATATCTTCATCAACATTACCACCTCATAAAGTCGTGCACGAGTATACAAATAACCGCGTCGTATTAAACAGATCGTACAGTATAATGGTTGATATTTACCGAAGATCTTCTGTCAAAGACAAGAAGAAAAAAAAGAACATGGTATTGATTTGTTAAATTAGGCGACTAAAGATGAACTTGCTGATATTATGAATCTTTTTGGGGTTGATAAAGATGATGTTGTTATTTTTCAAGATAAATATGGTGTTTTAGACGACTAATATCAAATGGAATGACATAGTTCGTCGAGTTGTCGGTGCTACTACGGATAACATTCCAGTATTCACCAATGACAGAAAATCAGAGACTCAGGTATATCAATCGCAACTATTAAAAATGAAAGTGCTGCTAATCGCTTACGATCTACCAGTGATATAATGACAAGTGAACTCAGCATGAATAGAAATAGAATAGTTGATTTAAGAGATCCAACATCGGATGAAGATGACGCAGCGAAAAATATGTAGACACTGTAGATACTACATTAACCACGCTATGACCTGAGTATGATGTTCACGTAAGTATGTTTACAAATCTTCGTAGAAATTTAAAAAAACAATTAATGAAATCGCAGAGGAATTCTTTGGAAGTCTGTGACTGTTGACGTGGAATTCCTGATATCGTTAGAAAATTAATCTGATTAAAATACTCCACAACCAAATTATCAATCTGGTATATACAGTAGCGTCTGACCAAGCATTAGAGTTAGCGGTATATACGTGCCCTTAGTACTTGGCTTTGTAACATTTATAATATCTACCTCGTTTTCACGGCGTTATCCACTGACTCCGTCAGCTGGATTTCCTGGATGTATGTTAGTGAGTTTAGATTAAAACGACGAGGAAACATTTACTGTGGAACCCGAAGAAAAGAAGCTCGGCTTGATTTACTATTGGTGTATTGAATTAGTAGCTAAATTACCACCTAATTAAAATATAATGAGTATTTAGATTAACGTTCAACGTTTTAGATACAATCAAGCACGTGTATGACAAACAAATTTAAGAAATATCGTTGACGAGTATACAGAAAAAATAAAATATATTTCAGACATGTAGATGTCGTTGACATAATTGTTTATTCAGCCTCCGCTGTTATTGCTGGAGCCGGCGTATTATTCTCAACGAATTATGACACCAGCACTTGTAACAGTTTGTGTTTCATCTGCGACAATGATTGCGGTATCCTTAATATCATTGCAAAAAAATATGCACTTGCACAAATACAAAATTGCATGATTATATAATAAAATTACATACAGCTAGTATACTCCGAAGGAGTTATTTTGACAAATTTTAACGAACAGAGCTCCAATAAAAACAACAATGATATCAGTAAGCTCCTCTGATCCTGACTAGCACAATTACGAGTATACATAGTTGGCCAAATATCAGATCAAAATCATTCGGTGGATTACTGGCAAATAAATCACTTGGATTTGCAAAAAAAAAAAAAATGATGCAACATCAGATTGGAATGTTGTCAGAATTCCATCAAGCAGTTATCAAATCGAAAAAGTTAATGATGAATTCCAGTGCAGAATAAAATATATTATGGGAAGGGAATCCAAAATAGCTAAAACAGTTCATGAGCCAACCTTATCATCAGCAATTAAAATATATTTACCAGATTAAATTGTAGATATTTATCAATCGTCAATTATATCAATTTTAGGATGGCCTGAAATGACATCAGAATATAAGAGACTGTCTGAACCTCAACGACATGATTCCTCTATTCACGAAAAGAAATTTATAACAACTCCAGATTATCGAAAATAATGTGTATTGTGTTAATGAAAGAATATTCAAATCACTAGCTAGAAAAATTAAAGCTGAATATATGTTTATAACTCCAAAAAATTAGACCAGTCATTTAAAACTAATGTTCTGGAATATCCTAATGATGATCTGAAAAAGAATATTTGAAACAATAAAGTATTTAATTTAAATTGCATCAGACCTTGAGTACATCAATCAATCAACCATTGATATTATGAAAACACATACAGTAAATATACGACAAGATAATAAAAGAATATATTTTTAGCAACTATTTCTCATTCATTATTAAATAGCTGAAGCAGATGAAGGAACATTTATAATACCATAATTTGAAACTGATCAACATAAATGAAGACTTAACGATATTGTCAACGAAAACTTTCCTAAAATTGTTGAGTCGTGGAGAAAAATAAATCTACCGGCATATATTATCAGACATAATAATGAGGACTTTGTATAGCGCCTAATCTTTAGAAGCTTTAAGCGCTTTACAACATTATACAACACCTATAAGATAAGAAACATAATAATATTATTACAAAAACAAACAACATAAAATTAGAAAAAACATTAAAAAATAGAAAAAAATGCTGAGAATATTTCATAAACATTTTTAGGTCTTTAAGTTTGTTCAGTGAATGTGATCACTGTGTCTTTTTGTCTAAGTTCAGTGGGCAATTCATTCCACATTGCTGGACCCTGGTATGCAAAAGAACGTTGTAATATGACTTTGTTTTTATAGTGGGAATAATGAGTATACGATTGAAGAAGGAGCGTAAGTATCTTGCTGGTTTATATACATAGGTGAGGTCAGATAGGTATGTTGGACTAGAGTCCGACAGTGAAATGTAGCACAGAGAGAAAAAAAATTGTGTTTGATTCTGGATGGAACGGATAGCCAGTGTAGGGTATAGAGTAGCGGGGAGGTGTGCTCTGATCGTGGTACTCTAAGTATGATCCGAGCAGCTGTGTTTTGAACATTTTGAAGTTTCTGGAGTAGATATTGAGATGAATCAGACAGAATTGAGTTACAATAGTCCAGTCTTGAAAGTACTAATGAACACACAAGTGTTTTAGTGGCATCAACTGAAAGATATTTGCGAACTGAGCTGATGCGTCTCAGCTCAAGATATGCAGTCTTGCATATGTTCGTGACATGTTGGTGCGATATGAGAGTACTGTCCAGAGTAACACATAGGTTTCGTTCTGATTGTGTGAATTTAATGTTGGCGTTGCTGATATTTATTGTTTGAGTTAAAGGATGTGAATGGGAAAGTCTTTGTGTTGTGATCAGAATGGCCTCAGTTTTATCATCATTCATCTGCAGCTTGTTACAGGTCATCCATGATTTCACATCAGAAATGCACCTCTCTACAACTTGATTGGTAGCATCAACTTCAGTTATGTGGCTAGATTTGCATATTTGGGTGTCATCATCGTACAATTGGTGAGACACTGAATGATGATCTATAACACTTGAGAGGGACTGAGTGTACAGAATGAAGAGAACAGGTCCAAGAACGGACCCCCGTGGAACCCCACAACATAGATCAACTGGGCTGGAGTGTATTCCATTTGGAGATATTATTTGTGTCATGTTGACCAAGTAGGACTTGAACCACAGTAAGGCTGTATCATGAATGCCAAATAAATGCTGGAGACGGTGAAGTAATATCATGGTCTATTGTGTCAAATGCTGCAGACAAATCAAGGAGGGTGAGTACTGTAATCTTTCCGCTATCCAACTCAGAGATAATGTCATTAACTACTTTTAGAAGAGTAGTTTCGGTACTGTGGCAATGGCAATATGCAGACTGTACACTGCTAAAAAAGACTATTTGAATTCAGATGAGATACAAGCTGGGATAGAACAACCTCTTCTAAGATTTTTTAAATGAATGGGAGATTAGAAACTGGGCGGTAGTTCTTTAAATCGTTATGGTCTAGTGTTGGTTTCTTCAGCAGAGGTTTTACAATGGCAGTTTTTAAAAATGATGGGAATTCCCCAGATGAGAGATAGGTATTAATAACGACAGTTAGTGAAGGCAATACTGGATCTAAGCACTCAAGCAGCAGTGACGTTGGAATTGGATAAGTTCACATGACTTTGGTGCACTCTTCATCACGATTGTACGTACGAAATCCATAGAGACAGGTTCAAATGCTGCTAATGGTTGCCATTCAAATTCTGTATCCCAGCTGTATGGTGACGACAAGTCAATTGAAATTGTGGTGTCAAGCTTATCTCTAATGGTTTGTTCTTTGTCACGGAAGAAATTTGCAAATATGTCCGGAAGGTCGACTGGAGAGAAGGTAGTTGGAAGTGGTGTTGATTTGTTCCTTGATATTAGCTTGTTAGTAATCTCGAAGAGGTCTTTTCAGCTGGAACTTTCCATGATCTTAGCAGTGTAGTGGGCTGATTTCGCTGCATGGACTATATTTGTGACATTCTTCTTAGCGACTTCATAGATTTGCTTATGAATAGTGAGTCTGATGGAAAGCCGGAGCCTCTCAGCTTTACGGCGGTCTCTTTTAGCAGTGCGAAGTTGGTCCCTAGCACTACTATACCATGGAGAACACTTTTGAATTGATACTCTTCACTTGGTAGCTGGGACATGTTTGTCAAGTAATGAACGCCGACAGCTATCAAGTTGTTCTGCGGTAGGAGGTAAGCAAGTTGTTAGGTTAGCTTGGATGTCGTGCATTAGTTTGGTTCTATTTATGATACGAAGGTTTCTCTTAGTAGCAGATAAAGGTGGAGGGTAAGGGACTGATATGTCAAGATGGCATATAATGCAGAGGTGATCTGATGCAAGTTCATGGGATACCAGGGAGGACCGTAGAATGTTATCATCAGGTCTATGAAGAATCCAGTCTAAAATGTGACCATGTTTATAGGTAGGTTGGTTAACTGACTGTTTGAGGTTGAAAACATTAATGGAATCTATGAGTTTTGATGTATTTGAGTTTCCGGGACAGTCAAAGTGAAAGTTGAAATCTCCAAGAATAATCAGGTTGCCACCTATCGGATTTCCATAGTCCAGGAGATTCGGAAACTGCTACAAAATGACAGAGTCAGCCAGCTGTTATTTCTACTAGGAGGAGGGCGGTATAGACAGAAAAAATGGACTGACCTTTGCTCCAGTGTGAGTGTGGTTTGGACTAGTTCAAACGATGTGTGGTCGAAATTGAATGTTGTGGTATAGTTAAGATATTTTATCATGTAGCCTTTGTGATGACAGCAATTCCACCTCCACGAGGGGGAACGACTTGATAGAGTAACCAGTGGGTGTTAGATCCGCACAATTGGGCTCATCGCCTGATGTTTTTAGCCATGTTTCTGTCACGGAAAATATGTCAACATTTTGGTCGTTGATAAAATTAACTATTTCTGTGAGCTTTTCCGGTGGTTCTACTGACTGGACATTGAATAATGGAATGCGCAGATGTATTTCTTGGATAGTTGACACAAAGGTTGACTAATTATTTGGGATTTGAATTAGGTTATCTAAATTAACGGTCGAATTTGTTTTAAATGGTTGTGCCGAAATAAGGGAGATAACTGGAATTCTTCTTCCTGTTCTACGCCGGCCAGCTTTGAAACAACGTTTCTTTTTTCGCTTCTGTTTACATTTAGGTAATGATGAATTTAGTCCCAGTTCGTTTAGTCTAGAGCCCAATGTTGTGTTGAGAGCCAGGGAGTGAACCTTTAAAGCAATTAATGAGGGTCCATCGTAGCATAAACGGGTTGACTGGCGAGTATCACGTGATGGCGGTTTGTTCATAAACAGTGGAGCAAGACAGCTGAGAAAAAGTCTAATTATTCTCGTTTCCAAAACAAGGAGATGAAGAAACGCATACGAATTTAACATGCAAACAGGCAACAAGCACAAATATCATGAAAACGGCACTAAAAAACGGAACAGCTGCTTCAAGCCGGTTAAGCGATAGCGGCCATCTTGTTTAATCCAATAAGCATAGCAATGATCCATACGGTGGCGGCAGACATATTTCACCAGGAATTGTAAATAGAACTTCAACGATTGCAGTTAATCTTGTATGTGATGCAATTGATGGCATTTATCAAATAGATCTTGAACAATCAAATCAAGCTCAACAAGTATATATTTTATATGCTTTTACACCACAAGTACCTCCTGGATAGTTGATTGTCCAAGAACCTATAGATCCTGTTTATCTACAATGTCATAATCAGTTATTCTCAAGAATACATTTCAAACTAACTGACCAATCCGGACACTTTATTGACTGAAATGAAAATCTGAATATACATTTATATGAAAGATCTTAACGATTTTTGATCCTGTACAGTGTTTTACAATTAATTATTTAGTCAAGGTGAAAATCTGATCAAAAACAGAAATGAGAAAAAAATACATAAAAATCCTTGACAAAGTCAAAGCAAATAACAAATAACGAAATTATAACATCATTTTTAAAAATAAATGATCACTAGTTAATTTGATAGGGTAGATATCACAATAGTGAAAATCAGTTAGATTTTATAAGTTTGATGGGGTAAATAGTACTAAAATTGTAAAAATCTCATCAAAAACAGGAAAAAGAAAAAGTACAGCACAATTCTTGACAAAGTCAAAGCAAATAAAAAATAAATTTATTATAACCGAACTTTTTTATTTCTCATATCTAATAAAAGTCAAAGGATAATTAATCACGACATTGCGGTAACTTTCATTTTCATCAGTGACGTTGTCAATTCTTTCAAAATAATCTTTACTACTTTCACTTTCGTCACTTCTTTCACGAATAACTTTGTCGTTGTTTTCATTTTCACGATCTGACATCAACTTTTTAAATACCTGACGCGTGTGTTAATAATTTTATTCGTTTCGTATTGGTGAGCTAATTCTGATCTCATATTTTCGATCAGAGTGATTCGAATTTTTTAACCTCCGTATATTTTACAGTAGTCAAAGATTGGATCGTAGCTTGCTGTATAATCTGCATGTATCTACATTCCGCTGAAAGTGTATATCGATCTTTAAATTTACGTGTTTGCAATCATCCAAAATCACAAATAATTTTTTTCTGGATCAAGTTGAATTTGTATGCTTTCTTTTTTACATTTTTCATTGCAGAAGTAATATCAATCATTAATATTGTTGTAATTCATTATATATATATATATATATATATATATATATATATATATATATATATATATATATATATATATATATATATATATATATATATATATATATATATATATATATATATATATATATTACAAAAATATTGTATTAAGCTATTTACAGTGTTTATACAATAGTAATTATAAGGACGGAACAACACATATAGTAGCACATTTACAGCATTGTATTAAGATATGCAATGTCCTATATACAATTTTCATTCTAATTCAAACAGGAATTCCACATAGTGCCATGACAATGTTTCAGTTAGGAATACCACATAGAGTCATGATAACGGTTCAGTCATAACAATGGTTCATATCAGAAATACAAGATAGCGTCATGCCAATGGTTCGGTTATAATATTGGTTCAGTCATGAAAATGGTTCAATCAGAAATTGCACATAGTGTCATGATAATGGTTCAGTTATGGTTCAGTCATGAAAATGGTTTGGTCAGGAATACAACATATAGTCATAACAATGGTTCAGTTATGACAATGGTTCAGTCAGGAATTCCACATAGTGTCAAGACAATGGTTCAGTCAGGAATACCACATAGTGTCATGACATATAATCTTAATTCTTAGGATGGCACAATACACATAATCTTAATTCTAAGGACGGCATAGTACATATAATTTTAATTCTAAGGACGACACAATACATATAATGTTAATTCTAAGGTCGGCACAACACATATACGGGATCCTTCTCTACATTCGACAGATTTTTGCACACTCACCCAATAATCAACCCCGGGAGTGTACAAAAGAACACCCACTACGTGGTGACATGGTTAAAGTTCGAGTTTTGGGGAGGACCCTATTTTGTATAGAAAAACCGCGATTACAACCACCGTTGACAGTTGTCAGTCAAGGCTTTGGATCGCCGGATCTCGAGTATGAGAATGGAACATTCTAACATTGTAGTACTGTACACATCTCAAATATATATTTCAGACATTATTATAAAGTTATCTATGCTGGATTGCTACAGAGGATTATTATACAGAACTTGTAAAAGTACAGCGTGGATTTATTTCTGTTTCTAAGCACTATGTATAAAATAATTGTATATATATTTCTGTATAACAGGAGGATCTAGAAATAACTGAACTGTATTCTGCATGTAACGGACTGTGCGTAACCTGTTTTCTGCCTTAAGCTAGAAAGTACAAATACCCTTTTACTAATCTGAACTATTATAGCATGATGTTACTCCACTGATATGAATTATATAACAGATGGTTAATACTTAATTAATGTAACAAAAATAAAATTAAGCTCTACCTCGAAAAGATATTCTACAGAGTAATCTCCCTTCTTGAGAGATTAGTAACGTAGCGATAAGCGTAGCAAATATTGAATTACCCTACCGGAGAGAGTTTTATCTTGACAGAGATATCTCCCTTCAATAACACCGAACCTTTATACTGCCATAACAAAGACTGAGGTATCAAAATAAATAAATAAATATTCTATCTAGATATTCTTGTGATTTTTGAAACATCGACAAGTACTATCTATCTATCTATCTATCTATCTATCTATCTATCTATCTGTCTGTCTGTCTGTCTGTCTGTCTGTTTGTCTGTCTGTCTGTCTATCTATTTGTCTGTCTGTCTGTCTATCTGTCTGTCTGTCTATCTATATATCTATCTCTCTCTATCTATCGATCTATGTCTCTCTGTCTGTGTATACATACATACATACATAATATATATATATATATATATATATATATATATATATATATATATATATATATATATATATATATATATATATATATATATATATTCCGAAGTTTCAACAAAAACCATAGATATCTCAAATTGATGAAATAACCATTCACAAGACCGTCTTCGATACTCCGCGATAACGTTCGTAAATAAATTTATGAGATTAATACTTTTATTTCCATCAACACCAAACACTTGATAACCAGAAGTAATGTTAACATAACCGACTGGTGTCTTTAGTCGACAGTTCCTGATGAAATGACCCCGAGTGGTCTAAGCGCTCTCCGTTACGGACCACTGCCATCTCACCTCTCTCTGCGTTGGTTCGAGTCTCGGATTCAGCCAATGTGGGTATGTGAGAAAGCCTGCCAGTAGCTTCTCGTGGGTCGGTGGTTCTTTCTGTTGTTTTCCCGGATTCTTCCTCCACCATTAATACTGGACGCCATATATAGCCTATCGTGTGCTGAAAGGTAACTTTAAACCCTACAACAACAACAACAACAACAACAACAACAAGGTTTCTGATGATACCACCACGAGATGCTTCATAATTCTTGATGATAGAATGTTTCATAAATTCATTTTGCTCCATTTGTGTATAATAATATCATTTGTTTAAATGACTATATGGCTAAGTTACTATTTGAAAATCTTGCCAGATAGTCTTCTACTTTTTTTATAACTTTATCATTATTGTCGTTGTTATTTTTTTTAATGATACTATCTTTTGAGCTCTCTGTATTTATTAGCATCACATTGCACAAATTACTGCTTGTTTCCTATAACTCCAACACCACACTTCATACACGGTTTAGGTCCTAAACTCACCCTAAGTACATTTTGTAAATGACATCCGCAGAATTCGTTTACACAAGCTCTGTTACAAGGAGTTATAGAACCTATCATAATAAGGTTGCATTTGTTCTTTGTTTGAATCATTGTACATGTATTATATCAATTTAAATATATATTTGTCTTAATTATAGTATGAACGAATTGACAGAGAATAAAATTAAGCCTTTTGAAAATAAATTTAATCTTGGCAGTATATCCCCGGATTTAGCGATGCGAGATCTGGTTAATCCGACGAATAAAAGTTTGATTAATACTATTGATGACGCCAAGAAAGAATTTAGCAAGGATGGTGCATCTCATGTGTGGTCGACGTTTAAAATCATACGCATCACCGATGGTGTCGACAAAGTTGTGGATGCTACAATGAACGACAAACAAGCGGCAGCGATTATTAATTATCTCGACGATCAAAGATATGTTTTCTTAGAGTAAGTTAATTGTTTTAACAGAAACAAACAATACATAGATTATCAGTGACAAACGTGACCCTGTCCTTCATAATGAAATGTTTGCCGTATTAAGTAAAAATTCTAAACCACGATTGTTGACTGGTATTGACAACCCGTATTATGAAAGTGCATATCCTGTAACCGCGGTTATTTATGGAATTTATCCGATAAATGATAAACCCAGCGTTAATAATCTAAAATCGATGAACATTGCAAAAATTAATCGTGTAGCAGAACGAGTAACGGAACATTTTACGTTGAAACCGATTAATAGAAAAAAGACGTAAGAGAATAAAGAGTCTGGAGAAATAGTTAAAGATACCTGAACATCTCTCAGAGACTTCCCTGAATTAGGAAAGAAAATAAAATTCCCGATAATGGTAAGAACCATAACCGCAGGGATTTTATACGACTCAAAGTAAAATCGAAAGATATTATTTTGAAACTACTGATCACGGTGTGCATGCGTGGACAATATTTCTACGAAATCGAACTGTTAAATTTTATCAAGGAGATATATTTGATTTTATTAACGAAATCAGTAATAATGATTATGTATCAGTGTGGTTATTTCAAAGTTCAGATAATGGAAATTATGATCATTTATACGGCCTAATGGCGTTTTTTGTCGTACAGAATCTCTCCATGATGAAATAAAAAATCTTGCGTCAAAATACACCCATGGCGATACTGATGAATTACTGAGTAAATGTTTTACTGTTCCGTCACTTGCTTTTGATTTTGCTAGAGAGAAAAATTCGTGGAAACCAACACGATTGGATCTTCTTGAAGAAATACGACTCAGCTGTGTCAAATACGGACACGCTGGATTATGGGATACTGAATACGAATTTAGAGATGTTATTTGAATTATTATGGTTGCATTCTATCCAGTTTATCATAAACTGCCAATATAGCAGCAACGAATAAATTAATTGCTGATGAGATGCTTTGTATTACTTACTACTGATATTCGTATGTCATTTAGCGTTATGTATACCTGAATGTATTATATACTTATGAACTATTAACGACCGTTTCAGCGGTCTTGTTCGAAACCAGCTCAGAGTTGTTTATTTTAGTATTAGATACTAAGTTGACATCATTTTTACAACATTAAATATCAAATAAAAGGAATTTAGAAATATGTATGTCCAGTACAGTGAATTGTTCTTTACATCTAAATTAAAAAACAGATCAGAAAACTTGATCCACAATATCATTCGCTCAAAAAATTAAAAGGAAAAGAGCATAGAAATATGAGATTTTTTGCATGTCCTCAAACGTTTGGTCGGTTTAGGTCTCTAGGAATCACGTGAGAGTCTGGTGGAATGCCAACTGCATGCTAGATGCACACACGGAAATTCATCCAGATTATGCAATCAAGATGAATGACCAGAATACCTATTTTTCGAGAGGACTAGACCATACTAAAATTTGCAATAAATGCTGGAAAGGATGCTTGTCAAGAATTACACACCTACAATAAATGTCTCAACGTAAGAATTAAATATTAAATTAAGAATTAAATATTACATTTTGAAAGTTAAGAGAAATTTTCAGATATCGTGGTTGCATTGAGATCTAAAGATAGAAGAAATTACAATACCTTATAAAACAGTATGGACGCTGTGAATCGGATGCTAGTCTAACAACGTCGTAATAGCACCTTCAAATCAGTTTAATATGGAATTTACTCTGTCATGCCCTTGTTAAATCAAACTTGGCTGATAACATGACACAGATTAAATATGTCATTATGACTCAGGTCAGATGTTTACTACTGTAGGTATCCATATAACGCAGGAGTGAATTGACAGCATTGAAATGTACATCATGTGTGCAGTTTGTCTTGGACACCTATTAAATGTAATAAATTATTTATCAGCCATATTGCATTGTAAAGTACGTGGATATCGTTCCATTGTTATAATGATCCGACCGTCTTCCTCTGAATACGTTCATACATACATACATACATACATACATACATACATAAATACATACATACATACATACATACTTACATGCATGCATGCATGCATGCATACATACATACATACGTACGTACGTACGTACGTACGTACATACATACATACATACATACATACATACATACATACATACACACACACACACATACATACATACATACATACATACATACATACATACATACATACATACATACACGCATTTGGGTTGAGCTTAAATTTTCATACTTTTATGCTCGCATTACAGTCATATATCGACATTAATTTCGTTTTTTATAATTTTTCCACCTTTTATTCATCAAATATAATAATTTTCGTCTTATATCTTTTCCTCCCCTTCTATAGTTTGTTAATGCCTTTTTAATGTTTTGGGTGATGAGTGGTTAGGATGACGTGGAGACATTTCCATAGTAAAAACAGTCTCATAGGACACCACTTTAAAAAAATCATAATTAAATATAGTAATAATATTTTCAATTAGTAATTGTAACTAGCAATTGTGTTTGGAAATGATGGATAACTAGTACGTTCATATGTGTTGATAAAAACCGAAAATTGTTATGTATATTTATTTTTATATTTATTTGATTTGTTTCTAAGTTTTATTTTATATTGTGTCATTGCATCCAATTGTAACATGTCTTAAATTGAATTCATTTCTGTTTGACCCAAATTGACCTTTTTATTTTATTCGTTGTAAACAAGCAATACATAGCTAATTTATTCTCCTTATGTATGAGTTTAAAATCCTTATTATTATTAATTGAAGAAGTAAATACGTTTATTTGGGTCAATGTTTTGGAATTTCCTAATTCTTAGTCTGTCCAATGGAATTCCTTTAGCTGCTCATTTAGGAACTAATGAGACTTATCTCAATATGTTGAATCACTTCCATTGGCCAAACATTGCAAATGATGTTTGTAAATACTTCAGATCTTGTCACATGGTATAGAACTTCAACCTTTAGATACCTATGGTTCATTTGTAACCTTATCCAGCATTTCACGAACCATTTACCAGAATAATGGTAGATTGTGTCGGTCCCTTTCATAAAACCAAGTCAGGTAACCAATACTTGTTGACAGTAATGTGATTCACAGAGGCAATTCCTTTGAGGAATATTAAAACTTAAACACTAATTAAAGCTTCGATAACGATATTATACTCAATTGGGCCTTCCCAAATCTGTCCGATGTCATCAAGGGTAAAATTTAGAAATGACCTTCATAATACATTCACGGTAAGAATGGTTGTGCCACAACAACTACTTATGCAATTTTATAACAATGTATCGTATACTGATACGTGCCAAATGTATCTTTTTAATCACTTAAAGACATGAAATTTCCGATTGATCTAGCATGTTCAGTTCAAGAAAGCATTACTTTTATCCGGATAAAGCGCTGTTGCTATAATCAAACCCACCAAACAGTAAAGACAGTTCTGTAACCATATAGCAACTAGCGAGGCTGTGAGTGATTGACCTAACTCTGATTTTATTGCTACAAACATTTACTACCTGGATTATGTATACCTTCACCATGGGGTTTGTTCAAGCATATATGTTATTTCTTTGTCAGTCTGGCTAGAACTAGTTATTCAAATGAAACTACTACAACTACTACTACTCTTCCTCCTGTCCTTAATCCTTCTAATGATTTTCCTCCCCTCTCCTCTTTCTCCTCCTTAAACTAATATTGCGAATGTTGTTGACACTACGGCCAAATATCCCTGAACATCTCATCAGGCATGAAATACCACCACCACCCCAATTACTAGTAAGTAGACTATTAGTGCCTTTGCTTCCAAATTACCTAAAACAATATATGCCAATTGTCTCTTTGCTGCTAACACCTTTTGAATATTTTAATAGGCGTCACCATTTCCTGGATACTGTTCTCCTGTCTTTTTGCGTAATTACAACATAATTCCCAAAATTCAAGCAATACAACTATGACTGCTACGATAATACTTTTAGTTTAATTTATACAAGACTGACCGACCCATTAATTGTATCCACTCTGATTATTGATATATGTATGTGTGTATGTGAGTGTGTGCGAGTGTGTGTGTGTGTGTGTGTGCTCAAACGTGGGTCATGATGGTGATGATGATAATATTGCTGACAACAACAGCGATTTAAATAACACATTTATCTAAATTACTTTGATCCTGTCTTACTTTATATATCAATCTTAACATCTACCATCAGCTTAAATTGAAATCTAAAAACAGGTATAGCTAGATAACCATGATCTGTCGGTTAAATATTGTATTCATATAAAATCTTTTATGGATCTAAATAAGACATTTTACAAATCAGACCTGAATGTAAAAGCATATCACATGAGGCTGTGAGACATTATCTATTGATTATCCATGACAAACGAGTGTGCAACACTATGTATGTATGTATGTATGTATGTATGTATGTATTATGTTTATTTGCAAAACCTTAAGTTCCTTAAAAATTTTATTTAGTTGCTTTTCTACCACATGTATAATTGCTCTTCACAACGGATTTGTACAAGTAAGTTGCCAATGTGAATGATATTTCTATAGCCAAACCAGATATATTATTACGCGCATTAATTTTTAATGATATGTATTATTATATGATAGGACTCTTCACTCTCAGGAAAACAAAGGGCATTACAATACTGAACACGATGAGAAACGATAACGAAATTAAGGAATTACACATAAGTCAGATAAGTAATAAGTGTCTTGGACGAACATGACAGATAATTATGTATTCAACTGATACGTCTTGCAAGTACGATTCTGCGATATATTATTATCAAATCACGTACATGTTTTGTATAGAAATCAAAAATACATATTCGCATTACGTATGTTTACAACTGCTTGAAGTCCTATCAAGACAGTGATCAAGGCAAATTGTATTGCTACGTGTTGAGAACGGGTTCTGTATCAATTCAGAAATCGTCAGGTGGAGGTTTTTATTTTGAGGTACTTGCCACATTGTGTGCTTCAGTAACGTTTATATCATATTACTAATGGACTTATCTTGAAATAATTTGTTGCACTTATGAAGATAATGTATAGTGGCTTCAACTTTATTTCAGTAGTCAGGTATACATAATCGAAAATATATATTAATTCAAATGGGAATGTCACTTCCAGGGACTCAATAATAAGACTGATTACATCAAGTCAATCAAATAGACTAATTATATAATGATATAGGTCTATTAATATGACGTTATATTTTCGCAGATAATTTTATGTTTCTTCACAATGTTTTAATATATGTTAGTTGAACACTTTAACCAACATTTATTTTCTTTCCTTTAAGTATAAAAATATTCTACATTTTTCTTTTTTCTTCTGTAGCGCCTTTACAGATCTCGACTTTGTCTGGGAGGGTGCGATTCTTAACGTGGGTAGGATTCTTTGATTTTCTCGGGGGTTTTCCATGTTGTTCCTACACCAGATATACTTGCCGCCATATATAGTCTATGATGTGCTGAAAGATGGCGTTCAATCCACATCAACACAAAATTATCCCGACATAATTCATTCAGTTTATATTGTAGCCGTAGATATCTAATTAGGCCAAGTCTAGAGTTGTTTCTATTTCGAGGTACCACCGTGACTCAGTGGGTATCGTGTTGAAATCTTCACATTAATCGTCCGAAAGTATATCAGTAGGATTAGCCTGGTTCGGCTGCCGGTTTGTGTTCATGGGAAAGACTCTTTACTCCAAGTACCTAGTCACTAATAACCTGCCTATTTTGATTTGTCGTAAAACACCAAGCTATACCAAACCAAATTCTATATATTCCGAGTAAATAATACCCAGACTTACTCCAGTTAACATGATGTATTTTATAAAAGGGAATATTGGACACAACATGAATTTAATGTTTATACTTGATGCGATGGTCCATGGTAGCCAAGAAGTAAACATGTCGCTGGAAACGTTCTAATAATTCAAATAGAAAGACAGTATTGTTACCTGCGATACTTAGAAAGAAAAGATTACTGATCCCTTTTCCAATACTTTTAAGATTTTTTTCCTACTAATTTTCAAATCTAATATATTACGATTTAGAGAGCGAGAAAAAATATCAAAGAACTGTTTTCAATATCAATGCTTTGTTATTTTGCAATATGACCATCTTGATCATAATCATTTCCCTTATAACATTTAAGTAAAGTACGTTGTTTTGTAGAACGTTTAATAAAATGGAACACAAAACATGTGAGGAAGATGCATACTAAGGTATAGATATATTTTACTGTGACCCTCCGAACAGTGGTTAATATTTACATTTATCAGAAAACAATTGCAAAATACACAATCGTCTGCGTACCATATTATTTTTCTTTGAGGGTTTTGGGAGCTTGCATTTTAAGGATATGGTATAAATCACAAATAATTATTTTCTGGATCAAGTTGAATCTTTATGCCGTCTTTTTTTAATTTTTA